>CACVCL010020745.1:45000-77030 GCA_902729485.2 Mus minutoides | reverse complement strand
TGGACTGTGAAGGTGCGGATGACGTATTCTGCCAGGGGCTCTGTTTCTATTAGGGTGACTTTAATGTCTCCGTAGACCTCTGTGTCATCTGGCCAGTATCGGACACACTTCACCTGTGGCCGAGTGATAGACAGGGAGAGGATAGGGAGGAGATGCATAAACAGAGTGCAGAGGGTGAGAAGACACCTCCTTTGACTTTCCCATCCAAATAAACCCAAGGGTGACTTTGGAGGCGTTTCAGCCCGTGGGGCACTCAGTGGTCAGGGATCAGCAAATTGTGCAGGGCCTAACTCACTGCCGGAGACATTGGGGCCATTATAATAACAGCACTATGTTCCCTTGTAGCTCCTTGTGGTTTTCTGGTGCCTCGCTACTCTAAGCCATCAGAAAGAACTAGGTGAGATGGGGGGGTTCATCATCTCCACTTAGCAGATGAATAATAATAATACGGGAGATTGGTGACTTGTTCATTTCCTGCTGTGTCAGCGTGGAACCGCTAAGCGTTATCATCTGAGCGAGGTTGAGAAATCAGGTGGGGAACAGCAAGGAGGGAGAAGCAGAAGTGATTAGGAGAGGGTCCCTGGGGACTGGAAGGAGAAAGGCTCTTAGTTGGGGAAGACACAGACAATCCTGAGCTCAAAGGGAAGATGTACCACTCACTACTCTCTGCCCCCAGCGGTAGGTGTCTATGCTAATAGCGAGCCATTCCCATGTTTGACTCTAAGTTGCACAGAGAGAAAAAGAAATCATAGTTTCCCCCTTAAAATAACAAAAGCGTTATTACCATTCCGGGGGACGCAGCACGGCCTAGCGTGGCAGTTCCCACAGTGTGTTCCGCTGGGTGCTAATAGGTGTTAGGTAAACAAAATGAAAACAAAACAAAACAAAAAACAAAACAAGGAACAAAACAAAACAAAAAGAGGTTTTTTTGTGGTCAAATGAGTTTGGGAAATGCTGTTTCAACAAAGATAAACAAGCTGCTTTGGTAAAAGATGACTTAGTTCCTTAAAAGTACTAATGTTATTATTAGTAAGCATCTTAGGACTCTCCAACAGGGCAGAGGACACAGCATTTCCCAAGCGTATTTAACCACGGAACCCTCTGCTCACTCGTCATCCTGTAGGCTACCATCCCTGGGAACCCCGCTAGGGGAACACTCAGTACACAACAGGGTTTGGAGGCAAATGGACATTGCTGGAATCTGAGACCTTGGCGCTAAGTACCCCCTAGAAAGAGCCTCAGACCCCTAAAGCTAACGAGAGCCGATACTTACCTTGCCTAGCACTGCCTATTAAATGTTCTATGGCTTATTTTCGTATATGGTGTTAATTATATGTCACCACAACCTTAGAAAAATATGTTGTCCCACATTCTACAGGTGAGGATTAAAATATGGGGAAGCCGAGAAAATTGTTCACAGTCAACAGCTGGCGAGGAATGGTGTGAGGAGCAAACCCAGACTGTCTGACTCATAACCAGGAACACTGCCTTGTGTGATTACTGTGCCATAAATATAACGGTGTGTGTGTGTGTGTGTGTATGTGTGTTGGCCACTAGAAGGAGTTCCATTATGAAACTGCTCTTTCTCCCAAGTTGCCTAGTTTCCATTCACAGTCCGGCATCAGGAGAATTCATTTCAGAATGTGGAATGTGTTGTGTGCCAGACTGGAATGCTCAAATTCTGGGCAGCTGCTGTTCTCCACTAAAGTTGTAGCCTGAGGCTTATTCCCTGGGGAAGCAGCTGAACAGTCGGAGCAGCTGGAAGTGGGGGACAGTCTGAACTTTTGGGGACAGTCTGAATAATGAGGACAGTCTGAACAGTGGGGGACGGTCTGAACAGTGGGAGGCAGTCTGAAAGGTGAAGGACAGTCTGAATAGTGGAAGATAGTCTGAATGTTAAGGGACAGTCTGAATAGTGGGGGGCAGTCTGATCAGCAGGGTTTCAAGTATTAAAATAAGAGTCAAGAGTAGGACTATAATGATTGGTTCAAGCATCCACCCTTTTCCATCTATGCCTTAACTGTAAAACTGGGCAATGGGTCAGATGGTGAATGTTCAAGGATACTGACTCATTTAGCCCTGACCCATGATTAACAACGAGATATCCACACTCTTTCAATACAGTATGACAGAATGGATAGCTTCTGCCCCACCACTGCGACCAGCACACTTTATCCTAATAGACTACCCATAACTTAGCTGCTCACTCGTCATATAGTTTGTATACACTATGGGAGCCCTTTGAGTCTAGATATTTGTACATCAGCCTTTCAACTGTGCAGCCCACCCACTGACCCACAGGCCACAGTCTGGAAAACTGAAAAATAGTAGCCCCTTTTGCAAGCTCTTGCTAAGGACAACTTAGGACTGAATCTAGATAGAACAGAGGAGACAGAGGCCTGAGCCCTGAAGAACTTTGAAGATTCATAGGCGGGGAGGAAGAACAGGGGGTTGAGAGGAAAAGACAGATGGAGAGAGAGATGTGGAGGCCAGGTTTGTCAACAGGAAGGGAGCCATGTTGACAACATGATGGCTGGGGGAAGAGAGAGACCTGCTATGTTGAGGTGGGTGGAGGAGAAGCCAGTGGAGACACAGAACATCATGTAAGTCCTTGAGTTTCAGCAGAAAAGTGGGAACAGGGCAGGCACCTTTGTTTGGCTTTCAAAAGGTTTTTAACTTATTTTATAGTCTTATCATTTTTGTGGGTTTTTTTCTGACAATTTCATAATACATATAATTTATTCAGATTACTCTCTTCCTCTCCCATCTTTCCCTCATCTCCATCAATCTGCCCTCCCAACCCCTGGCATCCTGTTGTCAGTTTGATGATTGTTGTTTCTGTTTTGTGACGCATGTGCTGTGGTTTTTGTCCTTTTGAGCATATTCATACACTGAAGGAAATAATTCAGCAGTGAGGAACAGTCTTATTTTTCAAATGAAAAGGGAATATGTGAAAATCTCTGAGCCTTGGTGGGTTGTACCTGATGATATTAATACATTTGATCTGCCCTGCCTGGCTCCTTCCCACCAATGATACATCTTAGTTACAGGTCCCTCTCACCTCCCTTAATAGCCGAACATGTCACTTGCTTCTCAGGAACTTCTGGTTGCTTTCCTGCCCTGTCCCTCTGGTGTCTTTGCTAGTACAAGTTCATTCTCTTCTTTTAGGCAAGCCAAGGTTCTTTAATGGATAAAGAATGTTGGGCTAACACATGAGAGGGCAAGCAAACAAAGGCTTGCAGTGACTACTCAGAAAGCATCTTCCCAGGAGTGGCCAATCAAAGGCAGGTACTTAGTGTTTGTCATATTAGGCTTTGTCATAAGAAATGGCCAATATTCAGCCTTTTGGGGGTCAACAAAAACAGCCTTTTCTCTTGGCTAGACCTGATAACAGAAGGGAAGGGTGTAAAGATGGTTGCTGATATAAATAAGATTATGGGTCTGTAACATGTTGGGGAGAGAGTGCACATCTGATAGCTTTCGTTTCCTCAAAATCTATGAGGTGACATTGTCAACGGAGAGAGGATAGGATGGGATGGGAGAGCTGAAGGAATGGACGCTGCTCAGATGTGAAGTAGGAGGAATGGCATCCCCTAGCCCTGTAGATTGCTGTAAAGGTGTGCTCATGCTTTGGAAGCTGGTGGCACAATGCAACAGGTGCCCCAGCATTCGTCTCCACCACCCTCTGCCCACATGACTGAAGGGGGGGCTTACCCTGCCCACTTCCACAAGGTTTGTGACCATGACGATGCTGGCAGAGTTTTCCTGCCAGATCATTCTCCAAAAGTCCTTCACAGTCTCTTGCATTGGACCTGGTGACAGAAAGGGTGATGGTGTTAGAGACTGCAGATACAAAGCGGCTGCTCAAAGGTTTATCTCTCTTGGCTGTTTAATCAAGGTTCTATAGAGGTGGGTGAGAGTGAGTGTAGAGAAGCCCTAGTGGAATTCCAAGTAGCTGAGACAGAGGCTAGAGATGAGTCTTTGGAGGGCCGGAACACAGCAGAGATAAGAAAAGCCCCATTTCAGATGCTCATTGTCTGCAGCATCCTCTCCATCCTCATCCTCACCCCCATGCTCAACCTAGCAGCTCTACTTTTTCCTAATTTAGCACTTTATCTGGACTATAGTGTATATTGTGTTCAATGGACAGCAGAATCTCAAAGGAGAGCTAGCAAGGGAGTTAGGGTAGGGAGGGTGGAGCTGCCAAAAGCAAGAGGGTGCAATGTTTTGAGTTTGACAAATGCTAGAGACATTCATCTGAAGCTTGACCAGGAAACGAAGGATTAAAACATAGAAACAAAAAGAGAAAGAAAAAAAGGAAAAGGACAGAAAAGCAAAGAGTGGAAGATAGGATCTGACAGTCTAAAGCAATTTCCTAGAAACTGACTCTTAATATTCTGGGTCTTCATCATTTTTAAAATTACAAAAGCAATTTATACATTTGAAAGAAAATTTGAATAGTATTTTTTGCGTGTGTGTGTGTGTTTTGTGAGTACAAATGTACTTGCTGCAATAAGTACCAGGTCTATCATAAGTATTTTTTCCATATCCTCAAAAATGGCATTTTTCATAGTTACAGAGTTTTCTACAACATGGAGACACGGTATGTTATTTAACCAACCTATCTATTATTGGGCATTTAAGATTTTCCCACTTTTTCCTATTACAGATGACATGATAACATTGTGAAGAATGCTTTTTATATATGTCAAGGTCCACACTTGTAATTATCTGCAGGGCTTCTCCTGTGGAGGCTTTAAAAGGCATAATCAATTTTAAGCCTTCTGATAGCATACTGCCACACTGTGTTCTAGGGCAACTGGCTGCATCTCTTTTGTAGACAAGCATTCGCAAAATGGATGGGGACCTTTGCTGGGTGATCCATTGAGGCTTTTATCTTCTGGTCACCCATGCATGGTCTCTTGTCTCTTACTGATAAAATGACAGCTCTTTCTGCTGCCATTCTAAGCTGGACTTGTCATGACCTTGATCCTCAAGAATTTCTGGAGGCCAAGTTGCCCTGTCTCACTGGCTTCTCTATCTGCAAAATCTCACCCCCTTCCTTCAGGGGAAGCCAGACCACTAGTGTAGAAAGACTTTTGTGAAAACAGAGAGAGAACAAGTGAATAGCAAGGCTTTGATTTTATTTTTAAATCCATCTTCCTTGATATCCTTGAGGGTATTGTCTTAGTCAGGGTTTCTATTCCTGGACAAACATCATGACCAAGAAGCAAGTTGGGGAGGAAAGGGTTTATTCAGCTTACACTTCCATACAGCTGTTCATCACCAAAGGAAGTCAGGACTAGAACTCAAGCAGGTCAGAAAGCAGGAGCTGATGCAGAAGCCATAGAGGAATGTTCTTTACTGGCTTGCTTCCCCTGGCTTGCTCAGCCTGCTCTCTTATAGAACCCAAGACTACTAGCCCAGAGATGGTCCCACCCACAAGGGGCCTCTCCCCTTGATCACTAATTGAGAAAATGCCCCACAGCTGGATCTCATGGAGGCACTTCCCCAACTGAAGCTCCTTTCTCTGTGATAACTCCAGCCTGTGTCAAGTTGACACACAAAACTAGCCAGTACAATTGACCCCTTGTCAACTTGACACACAAACACATCACTATTAAGCCTCAACCCTTAATTTCTTATTCATCCCCAAGATCTAAATAACTTTAAAAGTCCCACCCACAGTCTTTGCAAATTCTTAAAATTTCAATCTCTCTTAAAATCCAAAGTCTTTATAATTAAAAGTCTCTTAACTGTGGGTTACACTAAAATACTTCCTTCAAGAGGGAAAAGCATCAGGGCACAGTCACTGTGAAAAGCAAAATTAAACTCCAACTGTCCAATGTCTGGGATCCAACTCAAAATCTTCTGGGCTCCTCCAAGGCCTTGGGTCACTTCTCCAGCCATTCCCTTTGTAGCACACACCTTGTCCTCTAGGCTCCAGCTGCCTGTACTCCACTGCTACTGCTGTTCTTGGTGGTCATCTCATGGTACTGACATCTCCAAAACACTGCTGTCTTCCGCTGTGACTAGGCTTTATCGACAGCCTCTAATAGGCTCTCTTCATGGTGCCAAGCCTCAACTCCTTTGCATGACCCATTCAGTCCTGGGCCATCAATTGCAACTGAGGCTGCACCTTCACCAATGGCCTTCCATGGCCTCTCACAGTGCTTCTGTGGCCTCAGCTGCTCTGCATGACCCCTTCATGTCTTCACAACCAGTATCACCTGAGTGACTCTTACACATTACCAAGTCCTGCTGCTGCATGAGGTACAACTTTGGCTATCTCTGGAACATAGCCTCTTTGTGCTCTCAGAAAGCACTTCCCAGAAGATGTCACCTCAACGATGCTGGTCTCTTCTTAATCACAGTTATTTTCTTAGCTCCAGCTAACCAGCATCGATAGTCCCAGTAATGCAAAAGTTTCACTTTAGTAGTTCTGTTATCTTGTTAATCACAGCTGATTCTTCAGCCCCATTGAACTCGAACCACAGCATCTTCCCAATCAAAATATCAAAGGCCCTGAAAAGAGTCTTTATCCCCCCACCCCCTGAAATTTCACAAGCCAGACTTCCATCTTCTGCACTGTTCTCAACATTATCTTCCAAGCTCTTACACAACATCTGACAAAGCTCTTAACAACAAATGGATCTTCAAGCCCAAAGTTCCCAAGTCCTTCCACAGTCCTCCCCCAAACATGGTCAGGTTGTCACAGAAATACCCCACTCCTGGTACCAATTTGTCTTAGTCGGGGTTTCTATTCTTGGACAAACATCATGACCAAGAAGCAAGTTGGGGAGGAAAGGGTTTATTCAGCTTACACTTCCATACAGCTGTTCATCACCAAAGGAAGTCAGGACTAGAACTCAAGCAGGTCAGAAAGCAGGAGCTGATGCAGAAGCCATGGTGGGATGTTCTTTACTGGCTTGCTTCCCCTGGCTTGCTCAGCCTGCTCTCTTATAGAACCCAAGACTACCAGCCCAGAGATGGTCCCACCCACAAGGGGCCTCTCCCCTTGATCACTAATTGAGAAAATGCCCCACAGCTGGATCTCATGGAGGCACTTCCCAACTGAAGCTCTTCTCTCTGTGATAACTCCAGCCTGTGTCAAGTTGACACACAAAACTAGCCAGTACAGGTATCAAGAGTGACTCAAGAGTCACTCCAAGACACTTACCTTGGGTTGCAATGTAGTGCCGTGGTCGGTGGTACCCCTGGATAATAGGAAAAAAAACACAATGAAGGGTTTCAATTGAAAACACAGTATTAATACACATTTTTTCCTAGATACCTGGAATTCTCATAGGCAAAATGAGGATAGAATCTCAGAGGAGTATTAAAGACTATATAAGACTATGTGTGTAGAGCATGGAGACAGCATTGACTGCTATTGTGGTGACCTATGAGGGTCCCATACAGGTTTGCCATAGGCATTCCTTATGTGTATGCAACCCAAAAATACAAGGGAGAAGGTGTTCCAGGTTTATGGTGCACAGCAACCACCACTAAGTCTTTTCTGAGCCACAATCATATACAGATCCCAATGCTAGGCCCAGCAGGGCACCTGGAGTAGGAAACAGAAAAGGCCAGGTTTTTTTTTTTTTTCTGACTGTACAGTGACAACCAGAGAGAAGAAATAGGAAGGCTGTCACATTGTTTCTCTCTGGTGATAGGAAAGTTCTGGGTACAGAGAGGACCATGTGAACATGTGAGCTCAGTTAGCCAAGAACTAATCTGAAGACCGGTTTGTGATTTCCCTAGCTATTTCAGAGTGCTCCCCTAAGTCCTACTGTGCTCTGGCATGGAGCTAACTTGGTGGTTAATAACATCCTAATCACAAGGGAAGAGGTTGTAGACATCACTGTCTTTTCTTTGGGAGTGGAATGGAAGGAAGGGCCTCCTTTGTTACAGAGGAACAATGTCTCTAGTGTGTTGTATTGAAGAAAAGCTTAAGTTTAGTATTGATCATTAAACATGATTAGCATTTAGTGACTAGATGGATGGGTGGATAGGGACACAGTCAAATTTTATTGCTTGTGTCATGTGTATGTATGTATATGTGTGTACATATTTGAATGAACTGTTAATATCTGTGTACATGCGTATTAAGGTAAAAGGAATGGGTGACTTCCTTAATAACTCTCCAGCCTAATTTTTGGAGACAAAGACTTTGACTGAACCTGGATTTCAGTGATTCACTTAAGTTCTCTGTCTAGTGATATTGAGGCATCCTCCCATCAACTTTCTTCCCCTTCCCCAGGCTTATAGATGGTCACTAAGTGCCCAGGTTTTACATGCATGCTAGGGGTCTGAACTCAATCCCAATGACCATATGGCACTTTTTGGGGCAGTCTTAGATAATAGAATGAATTGTTGACAGTCTTGAAACACACTTTACACTTAAGGTTAACTGTCCCTGAACATTGTAAGTCCTAAAGTTTGGTGAATAGTTGCTTCAGTTTAAACATTATAAAATTACATGAGAGAAGCTGAGGTATCTTAAGTCTTCCATAAGAAGTAAGCCAGAATTGCCCTAGAGGTTTTGGTGGTAGCTCTGAAGTGCTGGATACAAGTGATGGTTCAAAGATTAGTGTATGGGTCCCTTGTACATTTGAAGGCCTTACGATTTCATTCATTTGGTAAATATTTGGAAGGTTTCTCCCAACTTTTCTTCATACTTCATACTACCACCACTGTCCCGAGACCAACATTATGACCATAAATTCTCTATACAATAGTTAATCTTCATTGTCAACTTGATCGGATTGAGAAATGCTTAGAGGATCAATGATATCCTCTCCCCCAAGTAAGTCTGTCTCGGTATATCATGAAGGCCCAAGGAATGGAGTGACTTCTGATCGATTTATAATGTAATCATGTTATTTGGAGAAAGGGGAAAGTAGGAGGCCAGGCCTAGATCTTAGAGACTCCATCTTGTTCTATCCTGTTCTGTTCCTATAACTTACTTTCTCTGCTTCCTGGCTGTGATGTGAACTGTTGTATTCTGCCACACCCTCTTGTTAAGACAGACTGATTGACACCTCTGAAACTGTAAGCCAAAATAAATAATTCCTCACTTAAATCGCCTCACTCATGATTGACACCTCTGAAACTGTAAGCCAAAATAAATAATTCCTCACTTAAATAAATAATTCCTCACTTAAATCGCCTCACTCAGATACTTAGTTACAGCAACGAAAAAGCCCAACATAGTTAGATTAACCACACACCACGATTACTGCAAGTAATCCCATACTTAATGAGGACACTCTGTTGACACACCTGACTTCTATAGAAATAGAAACTATTCTCCAGGAGCCTATACAGGCACAGAGCAAATAGCAAATAGCAAATAGCAAATAGCAAATAGCAAGCTATGACAAACTAACCAGAAAGATGCAGTGTGTGGGTTATATGTACTGTAGACCAACTCAGTTGCCTACATTTGAATCTTGGGCTCTGTCCCAAGGCTGGGTCATTTAAGTTAACTTATTTAATTTCTTTGGGTCTCAGATATTGTTGTAAAAAGGCTATCAGACTATTTAAAGTCTATTAAAAATATTTAAAAAGTTAATATGCAACAGTTCCTATAATATGTATTGGATACCATTCTAAGATTTCACATTGTGGTTTTGCTTTTATAATTATATTTCTCATTTGGCAAACATTTATTGAGACGCCTTGGATGATTAATAGTGCATAGTGAATGTTTAGAGATTTCTGGGCAGAAGAGTCCTACCTTGTTAGGAGTAACTGAGTCCTCCCCCAAGAACAAAGCAATGGGAAGGTATATCTGTCACTCCAAGTCAAGATGGACAGGGCTATGATGGCTGGATAGAAGAATTAGATTGTGAACACTTTGAGTAGGTTTGGAAACAGAAAATGGCTCCCTAGAGCCTAGAATGATGAGGTTTCTTATGTCTACACTCTTCTGCCACCTATGTTATCAGCTGTTCTCCCAGTCCTCCAATCCCCCTCATCCCCTGGCCTGGGCCATAGCATCAACTTTCCATGTTCTCCAAGAACCCATTTTTTACTTCTGAATCTCATCTGCTTTCTGCAATAGTGGACTTCTCCATGTACACCCGAGGGTGTCGGTTTTTTGAGTCCACACTGACTCTACTCTGCTTTCCCAATAATTTTCCAGTGCTTCACATTACACCAACCACATGTCTCATCATCTTGATTTTTTTCCCGTCTGTCTCTCTGTGTTTATTCCCTCAATGCACACATCCTGTGTTCTAGCCTCACTACCCAGGACTTCAGACATGAACTCTTCTGTGATACAGAGAGAACTCCTTCATCATGATGCTCCTTTCTCATGAGAGATTCCACAGGACTTCATATATGACCAGCAAATACAGGGATACGAGCAGAACTAATAGCTTTTGTATTCTTCTTCTCCTCAGTTGCTCAGACACGCCACTCAGAGCTGCGTGCAGCTTTCTGCATAGGTTGGTCAGTAGGATGCACACCTAAGTCTGGTTTTGCATTGGCAAAGACCTTGGAGGAGACCAAGGTTTGAAAGATACAAATATACTTGAAGGTTAATGGTTAAAAAAAAAATCTGGGCAAGAAATTCACACATCAGTTGTGAGGTTGAGCTGCCGAGGCTCACTATTTTTGCTTTTGTTCGTTTGCATACTCATTACAGATTCAACCAGCAAGCACCACTATTATACACAGTGCTGGAAACGCAAGAGAACCAGATAGACACGAGCCCTCCTTGGGAGCAGCTCACAGACACCTACAAACTGGGATATGAACTTCCGAGGGAAGATGTGGGGCCCTGGAGATTACCCGTGGGAACTGACTCAGCCATGCAGTCAGAAAGATGCTCCCTGAGCTGCTGATGGTTTAGTTAACTTCTAGTTTTGACATTTCTGAATTCCCACTTTGAGCCTTTAGCAGTCTGCCTAACCTGACTTATAGCTCCTCTTCAGAGGCAGTAGGGACATTTGTCCAGAAGACTTAGCACCTGGCCACTTTGCCAGTTCCCATGTAATGAAGTGTTTTTTTCTCTCTCACTCTTGGACATTTGCTTTACTTCCAGTCACCGTCTGAGACAACACTCATCTGATCTCTGTCTGCTTCTTTACTCCCAGTTTGCTTTTCATGCTTCCTATTTGTGTATGCATGTTTGTACGTGTGTGCACAAGTGTGTGGAGGTGCATTCGGATGCGCGTGAAAATGCACAGGAGCCAGAGGTTGATGTCAGAGGTTTTTACCAATCACTCTTCTCAGTGAATGTGGAGATGGCTGACTTGGTTGTCCAGGAATCTCCATGGAACTGTCCATCTCTATTCCCCTCTACGCCCCCCCCCCCCATGCTGGGATTATAGCAGTGTTGCCAAGCATGGCTTTTTCTGTGAATGCTAGGGATTAACTTAAGGAGCTGAACCATCTCTCTAGCCTGTTTGGCTTCCTTTTCTTCAAAACATGAATCACCAGGTGGCTTATTCATTTACACCCTTGTCTGTCTCCTCCCATCTTATGGTTGTTCAACAGTACAGGGCAGGGCTCAACCTGGCTTGTTCCAGGCTATGCTCTCAAGCACTGAAATGTTTGTCCTGGCTGCCAATCCTGCTAAACCCCACTGAAAGCATGTGTGCCGTGCCTGTCCTCATGCTGCATCTAAGCAAAATGACTTTCTCTGGACTCCAGAAACCCACAAAGTCCCCAGAGGGGAAAAATTCAAACCACGAGATTCCTCAGCCAAGGAGATAAAAGGAAATGTATTGCTCAAATGGGTCTCCTCTGGGGATTTGCCAAGAGCGAGTGCAGAAAACTTCCTAACCTTAAAAGAACTTTCAGTTCATTTAAGTCCCACCTACACAGCACACAGAAGGACTGCAAACCAGCACTGGGCCTGCCTCCATCTGTCTGTGAACAATCGTTTGCATCCAAAACACATTTATCTCACTCTGCACTCCTGCATCTGTTACTTACTGAGGACCCAGCTATGATATTTATTTCCAGACTGGTAATTTATAACAGAATCAAGTGGCCAATACATTTTCCGGTATGCAAACAAACATGCCAGTGGGCTGGTTTTAGACAGCAGCATAGCACAGCCTCCAGAGGCTCCGTCAGGGTTGGCCTCATCCAGCTCATTATCCAAAAAGAGTCATTTTAATAAATTGTCAAGATTCAATTGTGGAAAAGGGACTCTTGCTTGAATAGCCAGCTCTTGTCTTTGGGCTGGTGTGGAGACCAGGGTAAAGCAACAAAGACTAAATAGCTCATATCCTCTTGCCCTCCACCTCACCTCTGTTTGTTGGTTATCAGGCATCCCCAGGAGACCATAGGAATATAATTCTATTGGAATTTCAGGTAGGCTCATAGTTAATGAGATTTTCCTTTTCCTGCTCCATATTGGTAACATCATAAGAGGGCACTTGTGTTCTATGCCTTTTTGTCCCCACACTTCCCCTGTTCTCCCTTCCTTACTCTGCTCTGTTCCATAGGAGGTGGCCACGTTGGAGATTGTTTCCAATGCTTTGAATTAATCTGGCCCCAATAACCAGGAATTAGTGTTTCCAAACGCTGAAGGTTTTTGTCTCCAGTTGGCTTTTGATCAATCAATAAAGAACCAATAGCTAATGGCTGGGCAGATAGACTGAGGTGGGACTTTTAGATTTGTGAGGGCTAGGAACTGGGAGAAAGGAAGGCGAGAATCACTGTGACTCGGGATTGGAGGGAGAGAAGGATGGGACATAAAAGCTGCAGGAGAGAAAACCAATCAACAAGGTAAGAATTCGGGCAACTAATTGAGCCTGGGGTAGCAGAGGAAGGTTTAAGTGGGCCCAGCCTTTAAGCTAGTCAAGACATATCAAAAATTAACTGGCATATGTGTGTGGAATGTGTGTGTGTGTGTGTGTGTGTGTGTGTGTGTGTGTGTGTGTGTGTGTGTGTGTGTCTTTCATTTGCAAATCCAGATAGCTCCTGGGCAGGTGTACACATGTGACCTGCTGGGAGCCAAAGCAGTTTAGCCAAATGACCATATTAATTGCAATGTAGGTTCCCATATCTTCTGGGTTCTATGGGGCATTTTTCTAACCAGGAGAGTAAGCAAAAGCTTAGAGGCCAGTGGGAGGCTGGGGCATATACCCTTTTGGTTTCTTCTTTGCCATACCAGCAAGGGTTGACTTCTCCTTGGCAAGAACAAGAGAGCCTGATCCTTACAGAGATCCTTACAGATCTATCCCATTTATAGCCACTCACTTATCTAGCTATAGAACTCCTGAGATCTCTGCCATCTCTAGCCTCAAGATGCCCCACACTGTCCAGTTGGTTAATCTGCTTTAGTACTATTCAGGCTATTACTAAATGTTCCCTGGTTGATACATGTGAGCCAGCTTATTTCCTCTTGGAACCCTGATAAGTACTTTATGGTAGTTACCACATACTTGCAGGCTGGCTTTTTTTTTAATTGTATCAGGCAGCTATCAGAATGAATAAATACTTTACTCATAGTCACAAAGCTAGTCATCAGAAAGGCCTGAATTCAACAGGCCCAACAAGGATGGGATTCATGACTATAGTCTCATTAGTCCTTGATGCTAACCACTGAGACATAGCTCAGGGCCTGACACTGCCTATTAGGACAGCATGTGGTAGAGACATTTGGCCTGTCTGTACAGTCTATTTCTTATAAAGAGAGGGAGGGGGCTGTGCTGTGTTCTTGCTGTGCAGAGAATTAAAGTCTAGCTGTGTGACCTAGGGCAGTGCTCTTAACTTCAATCCCTGGTTTCCTGTCTTTAAAGGCTAGCAAAAATACTTCATAATGATATAACAGGACAGAAATTGCAGACCTGATTAGGACTGGTACTGTAGAATTAACTTGCATTTAAAGCAATTTCATTTGTTGCCTATATGACATGAAGATTTCTCTGTTCTACACGTGGTCAGCAATTCACTGTACTGTAGATGAGAAAGTATCTAGAAAAAGCATGTTTATGGAGTTTTCATTTAGATATTAAATGCTAGATAGATATGGCAACTTGGGTACATGAGACATGTACTATAGCCTTAGAATTGTAATACGATCTGACCACAGTCAAGGTGGGGAAGAAAAGAAAGGAACCTGTCCAACCTGTATCAACATGTGCTAACTGAGTGTCCACTAAATGCAGGCTATGGAATGATGTCAGGGGTAGATGTAGAACCAGAAGATTGAGCACTGGGTTGGGACACTCAGCTATGGTGCATACCCAGGTTGTGTCCAGCTATATGACATTGGATAAACTTTTTTTTTTCTTCAATTTCTTTGAGTCTGTTTCCCCATCTGCTAAGTGTGAACGATAAGAACCACTGTGAAGTATTACTAAGAAGTCTTATTAAGTCAGCTCACTTAAAGCACATACATATCACAGCGCCAGGAGTTAATAGGCTACCACCATTGTCACTGATATTATTATTGGAAGAAACAAGAGTTTGGCACTCCCGACTTAAACTGTAGCCTCTCCTTTCTGACCACCATTGTCTGTGATTCTGGATCTGTTACCTAACCAAGAGAGACCCAGCGTCCTCATCTGGCAATAGATACTTACAGTTATCCAGTAGTTGAAATACTACTTAGGGTGACATACTGGTATATGAGAAGGGATCACTAAATCTTAGGTAATTGTAATGCTTTCTTGCAGAGCTGGTCCTCTGTCACTTTCTGAGGCAGGACTGAGAAGTCATCTCCTTCAAGAAACTTTTCATCAGACTCCCTCTTGAGGCTTCAGTCAGACAGGTCTGTACTGGGAAGGTCCTCTTTACTTATCTGATCCCTCTTACAGAACAGAATCCTTATCTGGAATCCTTATCAGTATTTCTAGCACATAGTGAAAGTTTGGCTTGATATTTGTGAAATGATTATTAGAGAGGAGAGCTAATAGCACGGTCAGTAAATGCTCGGAGCAACACATTCTTGCTGGAGACAAGCTGCTCACAACTGAATTCCTCCTTATAGAGTCATCTGAAGGGTGACAGAGACAGAGACTATTCTTTTGTATCTCTGCTGAAGCTCTAGCCCAAGATCTTGATCACACAGTAGGCCCTTTGTTAGGCAGGACCCAGTAGGGAAGAGAAAAGTGTTGTGGGCATTTCGAACAGAGGGGACACACATAGAGAATTGGTTTTACCAGTTCTAGGGGTGTATGATGGCAGAGAGGAACCATGGGTGAACCTTAAGATAAGCAGTCCCAGAAACCCCTAGAGGAGCAATGGAAGACAGAAATCAGTCCAGGATCTGAGGCTGCCTAGAAGGAGCTGGAACTCAAACTGATGGAAGCTGGAGGTGTAGATGGAATGTGGTCATGAAGGAATAGAGCAGGGGCTTCCTGGCTTCCCTCTTCTAGTCATCCCTGGGTGTCTTATCAGTCCCTCTTACTGAGAAAGCGTTCCTCCTTCCCTCAACACTATGCCTCTGCTCATAAGTGAACAATCACTACCATCTGCAAAGCAAAGAGCTTAGAGCAGGTCAAAGGGATGAACAGACAGATGATCCACACTGGACTGACAGTACCTTTAGGAATGTGATTTTGCTGGGTGTATCCGTTCACATAATGAAGGCCAGAAAGCTTCAGCAACTCAGGCATGCTTGGCTCTATCTATGTGGTTGGTCACCCTTAGGTCAGTCACATCTACCAAGCCATAATCAAGATAGAGGAGACGAGGAAGGAACTGAACCAGTCAAGACTGGATTGGCATCTGCTGGCTGAGTGTTCACTCCATATAAGTGGGGTAGTGTCAGGCTCAAGGCTGATGAAATACTTGTTGAACTAATAAACCATCTGGCTGAGGCTATATTATAAGAATATTCATAAGACATGTAACTATACTTCATAGCTGGTCTATAAATATATTTGAGAGTCTGGGGGATCAGTGGGAATCTCTTTAGTCATTCTTCAAGGTCTCTGGGCTCTGAGCTGAGACCTGGAGATGTCAGCTTGGGTCAGTAATGCTGGGATGTCCACCTGGTGAGAGCGGCCATTGTTCTTTTGTAGACCCCTTCACTTCTGTGCACACACTTCTCAGCTCCTGTTTGATCTGAGTCTCTTTCTCAGTAGCATCTGGAATGTGGGGACAGCCTCAGTCCTACTTGGTTTTTAGTTCCAGGCTCTCCTCTCTCTGATCTATCTTTCCTCCAGTAGCAGATAAATTATAAAGCTCAGTAATGAATGGGATCCCCAATGTTCAAACACCTTCCAGCATTTCCTTGAAAAGCAGCTTCTCTTGCTTTCAGAGTTCAACCTCCTAAGCAAGGATCTCATGCCAACCCTATTTTCCAGTATTCCCAGGGTTTAGTTTGCATTACCTCAGACAAAGATGGTGCTTCTTTCTTTCCAGGTGCCTTCCTTTTGGCAAGAGCAGTTCTCTAACCAAAGGACCTGACAGTATTTTATCTGAACCTATACCAATCATCACGTTCTAGTTTACTGTAGTCTACCACAGATGTGCCTAGCTTATCCCTCCTGGTGTTTTTGAGGGTAGAGACCCTGACAATTTTAGGTTTATGGGCCTGGTAATATCTAGCACATGATGAGAACTTCGAACATTTTGTTGCATTCGTGGTTGTACCTTCAAATGAACGACTTTGTAGACAGATACATACAAATTAATACATGGGATGAATACAGCACTTTGGACATGTTTTGACTACCTTCTAGTGGGCAAGTTAAAGACAGCCTGCAAGTTAGATCTTGAGCCTGGACAGTCAACTCTAGCTCATAGCTGCCTCGCTCCATCAAGATACTCACGTCAATATAGTTGGCATTGATGTAGTCTGAGTGAGGGTCTCCATCCAGTACCAACAGCCTTACTCGGGAGTGGTCATCTGTAGAGAGAACGAAAAGTAGGCAGTGGTAGATGAGAAACTATGGGGTAAGAAGTCAATATTTTTCTCCTTTAGAGTTGCCTCCTGTTAGTTACTGCATACTAGGTAGGTACCATGCCATTTCTCACAGTTATGCTATCTACAGATGGGCAAGTAGAGACGCTGAGAGGTGACAGATCTGAAAAATGACCCCTTTTCTACTTCCTATTTTGATTGTGTTTTCATCATCATCTGAGCAGGTGTGTCTCCTGCTTCCTATGTCTTCATGATTTCATCATTAATTTTGGAATGGAAATGCCTGCTCCATAGGACAAAACAAGAGTGGGTGGGTGACCTATGTACACCCTGCACATAAAGTCATGGAGTCTGAATGAATATGTTCCATTTACATGCTTTAAAAAAAACAGTAAGTTTACCTGTTTACCATGGACACAAACTACTTTATGTTTGTCTCTTGGAGCACTGGTATAGACAGGTTGTTGGTAACGTATTGTTATCAATGCCATCATTAAACTGAGGACCGAATCATTAGGAAAGAGGTCATCAGTAACTAAAAATCATGTTACCGAAGATGCCTCTTCAAACACAATCTAGACGTAAACAAGATGCACTTGATTTAGTCAATTGCATGCTGGCTTCAAATAACACCGAGCTAAAATCATTTTAAATGGTCCATCAGAAAAGGCTGGATAATTCTTTGCAATTAATTAAAGTCAATTCTGACAGGCTAAGATACACATGCTAAGGAACATCTTGATTGGGTCTGCTGGGAAGGAAGGATACGCCGTCTGTGGCCTGGATCACTGTGAATCTGCTAATGCATACCTCACCCTCAACACTTCCATCGTACTCCAGCGCAGATATGGGGATCACAGTCAGTGGAATAGAGAGGTATGGATATTCTAAGTCCTCTTAGGGTTAGTGAGGACAACTAGCATTTCCTTTGGGACATTTATAGTACGCCTCAGTTTATAAACGCATTTGCTCCAGAGTCTCGAGATAGGTGCTTTAGCTGCCTTGTTCCTTGTTCCATCCCTTGAATCCCTAAAGGGGATTAGCACACAAGAGGCACTCATTGAGTATTGGTGAGTGTATAAGTGAATGACGTCACTGAGTGCTCTTAGCGACTTCAGGAAAGAGGCACAATGGTGCCCTTAGGTCTTGTTACAAATGAGCCAATGGAGGTTCATGAAAACTGGCCATATCACCACTGAATAATGGAATACAAAAAAGTTGGGTTCTGATAACTCTGAGTTCACATGCTCCTATTCAGTGCGCTCCAACCAGGAGCTACAAACCTTTTGACTATTCACAGTCAGGGATAACTGCAGAAGTCACTGAGCGATGGAAAAAAACTTTTTTTTTTTTTTTTTTTTTTTTTGGTTTTTCGAGACAGGGTTTCTCTGAATAGCCCTTAGCTGTCCTGGAACTCACTTTGTAGACCAGGCTGGCCTCGAACTCAGAAATCCGCCTGCCTCTGCCTCCCGAGTGCTGGGATTAAAGGCGTGCGCCACCACTCCCGGCGGAAAAAAACTTTTAAGAAGTGAGAATATTTAGAAAAGCAACAAGGGGTCCCTACTTTTGCAAGGTTAGATGAACAGAGACATGGGGTGACATTTTCAGAACTCTTAGAGTTGGGACAACGTGATATGACTAGAGCTACCATGGACTTCTCGGGCAGGAGGTAGACACAAAGAGGAGAATCCTTGGTTGCAAAGAAGTCATTTTGCACAGACTGGCTTCTTGCAATGTGACACCCCCTGAAAGGCCAGGAATTGGTCCAGCTATGAGCAAACCGGGTCATGGATTGGAATAAGACTCTATTCATATCTATTAGCTCAGAATCAGTTTTGAGCATCAGCAGGTAGCAGTTACCATGCTTGGATACTCTTTTTCTATTCTCCAGGGAGGAAAAATTTCAGTGGGAGTCACTAGAAGGGGGAGTAAGTAGAAAACAACTCCGAGAGGGTAAGAGATGGAAATGTGGGGTATGGGGTAAGGAGAGTTTGAACTTAAAACTTTCCTGAAATCCTAAGATGTTCTCAGTATGAGATACATTAGCTTATTCACTTTCCCCTCAAATGGCTATTCATTTTACTATGGTCACAGTGATGTGCTATTATGATTCTGACTTTACAGGAAGGAAGAAGAGCTCACAAAGGTTAAGCACTTTATATAGCTACTCTCTAAGGTCCACTCTGTTCTACCAACATGATGTCCTGGGGAATTCCAAATATCTCAGAGGTAACTACTGCTGGAGTCTGTGCAAATGAGTGCTCCCCAGCCCCTAACCCTCAGGACCAAAGAGAGGGGGACTTCCTGGGGATGGCCATTCAGTAGGATTGAGACCTGATTCTGACCCAGGCCATCAAGCCCTGTTACCAGCAGTTACAGAATCTGAAAACCTCAGCCAAGGGAAATGTGTATTCTGTTTCCATTCAATGTTCTTATTAATGACTTAGTGGTTTGAAATCTGTTTTATTTATAAGACTGATGAATTGCCTGCTATGCTAAGGAGGCAGATCAAAATCTCCTTACTTACTGAATTATGCTTGCCTGGAAACCATAACAGTGGGAACAGAGATTCTGGTTTAAAATGTTGAAAGGGGATTTTTTTTTTTAATGTATTAAATCATTAGACACAAGTCAAATGAAAGAAACTATTTCTAGTCAAATATCCTTAAAGATTAAATGTGTCTCTAACCATTAAGGTATCTACCAACATTTACATTTATTTATTAAGAACATATTTGTTGAGTACCTTCTATGTGCCACCCTAGTTGAAGGAACTAATAAAGAGTTACAGCAAGTGAGCTTCATCCTTAAGTATTTGGGGCAATTTGTTCAAGGAAGTGAATCATGCACAGAAGGTATAGAAAGCAAGGAATAGAGCGCTCCATGTACTGAAATGTGACTGAGGAATTAAAGGTTAGGGAGGTTTGATCCGTGGGCACATCAAGGAAGTCTTTCTCTTAGAGGAAACTGGGGAAGAGGGGGTCTCAAAAGAGCCAAGGCATTGCAGTAGGTTCAGCGGGGGTTGGGTTGATCACTGATTGTGAAGGGGAACAGTAACAGGGGAGACAGCGAAGAAAGCCAGGCTAGAGGAGAGTGATACATTAAAGCACCAAGACCCAAGGACCTAGGGAACTGCCGAGTTAAACAGTGAAATACTATATATGTAACAGTGGCAAAAGGCCACAGTGCCACCAAATACTTGTCAATGCTTGGATCAGGAATGCTCCCCCCTTCATTGCTGATGAAAACACACAGTAGGACCTTTTCATACAAGATTAAGAATCCATTCACCACATGATCCACTAATTATATATATATTTTTTAGTATTTACACAATATACTGCAATCTCATGTCTACATTAACAGCTCTACAGAAATGTTTACAGTAGATTAAGTCATGATCGTAAAAGCATGAAAAGAACCAAACATATCCTCAGTAAAGAAACTGGATAAATAAAGGGTGCTATGGCTACATGCTGGAATATTATTCAGTGATAAAAAGAAGTGGACTCGCATGTTATAAAAGACATAGAAGAGACTTAAACTCACATTGTTAAGTGATAGAAGCCAAACCGGAAAGGCTACATTGAATGTTGATTCTACATATGGTTCTAACTATATACTACGACAAAACAGGAAAAACAAATCAAAACAAAAGAAACCCATGATGTCTATAAAAACCTCAGGCATTGGCAAAAGCTTAGAAGAGGAAGAAGGAAGTTTAAATAAGGTTGAGCAAAGGGGATATTTAGGGAACGGAAACTATTCTATAAAATACTATCATTGAAATATATGCATTTTCTGGAACTGAACAACACACAAAGCAAGCTCTAGTATAAATTATGAACTTGAACTAATAAGAATAGGACAACATTGGTCTATCACCTGCAACCAATGTTTTGCACTAGTGTGAAGTGTTGACGAAAGGGGAAACAGTATGTAAATGGTACACAATTCTGTACCCGCCACACTGACTCTCTATAAAGCTAAAGATTCCTCCTAAAGAAATAAAGGATAGTGCTGGGCATATAAGAGGGACTCAATTCATGGATGTTTGGGACTGCATATGAGGTACATGGTAGGATGACAGTAGAGACAACCTAGAAAGCTGATGCTCCCCCAACTGTCCATCTGCCCAAAGATGAATCTATCTGTAGAGGACAAGAGTGATGTCTTGCATTCCTTAGAGGACACAATTCAGACCCAGGTCTATCAGAAAGGCAATGCCAAGAGCGTCAGTGGACTCATGGTTTATTTATCTGTTCTGGGAAATGCTAATATTATTCTGTGTCCCTTTCTTCTTCTAACTTTATGTAATTGGAAAGATAAAAAATTCTGTTTACTCACATGCACATAGAGAAAGATGGGGCAGCCGGCGATGGGAAGGAGCTTATACAAGGTAATTTACAAGCAGCCCAGAATGTTCATTATGCTCTATCTACATTTTGCAAGCTTGAAAAACAGCTAATTTAGCATGCAGTGTTTGAGAGTCTAGACAAAGGGAAGAGTTATGAAGAGTCATGTGGAGGAGAAGAAGCTCCCCAACTGTGAGGGGAGATGGGGGTGCAGGAGCCCAGATCCCCCAGGTTCCCTGAGGAGATGGGGAGTAGGAAAGAAATAAGCATTGGTGGATGGTACAGGGGACATGAAGGACTTGGAGCTATCCCATGAAGACAGCTGCAGGGGTGGGAGGATATCACCCTCTGCCTTCAATCTATCTGTTTCTTTATTGTTTTAGAATGTGGACCAATGGGATGTTGACAGATGTTTTATAAACTCTCCAAGGGAAAAAAAAGTTGTGATATATCATGCCTACTGATTTCTAGGGTGTAAATATTCCCACTATCACCAATTTCAAACTACAGATATACTAAAATTATGTTGAAATTATGTTTACTTTTGTTCACTGACATGAATCAGCCAGAGTACATCACTAACAGAGACTCTTATCACACCCCACAAAGCCACACATGCTCGGTTTGCCTGGGAACCTACTGTCATGTCATTTTCTCCTCTCCACACACTGCCCTGATAACCTGGACCCTTCAGTTGCTCACATGTGTTTGTTCTGGTCACAGAGCCTTTACATGTGCTAAGGTATACACTCATCTAAGGCAGTGCATCAGGATCAAATTCTTCCTCTCATCCTGGCTGAACCCTCATCATAGCAACAGTCTCAGCCTGTCCTATTCCAAGACTGAAAGACAGTTCTTGGCTTTATCAGAAGAGAGCTAAAGGATTGGCTGAGTTGTGAAAGCAAACCTGAGACTCCCCTACTCTTTAAGTATGTTGTCATATCCTTGAACCTTGATTTATTCAACTATAACCTCAAAACCATATATTCCTGCAGATTTAGAGCAGAGATAAAATGAAACCAAATATAACATCTGATATTCTATAAGAATCAACACAAATATATAAAATTGGCTTTATTATTATTATTATTATTATTATTATTATTATTATTATTATTATAGACCAATAGATCTCCAAGTGTGATCCCTAGACATACAGATCATTGGACCCTGTTTTTAGCATGAAAATCTCAATGTTTGGTTATTCAGGACAAGCTTGTCATCAATGCTCACCTTACTCTCTCTTGTAAAAGACTAGGAGACCTTCCTGGAACTGAACCAAAGACCCCCAGTGGCAGATGTTAAGGAATAGGGACTTATCTATATGCAGAGAGGAAGGTGTTCCATGAATTATTCTGGAAACTACATGGCCACCGTACCATTTGGTGAAAAGAAAGTAACTCAGATATACATGGTGCACCTTACTTCATGGATGAGAAACTCAATGCTTCATGAGTTCTGTACTTAAGACACAGTATAAGGCTGACCAGGTTCTTCATGTAGTGACGAACTTAACTGACTCCCAAGACCTACTGCCTGCACATCCCTCTTTCCTTTGCTTCCCACCAACTTCTCAGTTCCCAACACTGGTCCCCTGTCCACAGCTTGGCATTTCACACCTACTACAGAGGAGAGGGTTCAATTTGCTCCTTTGCACAATTCTAACCGAAAAACAGCCCCCAGCTTCCTTTCCCTTTCTCTGTCATCAGACAGAACTCAATAAATCACTCATCACAAGTCACATCCGTTTCAAGAGAGAATCACTTGGGGGGGGGGCAGGGAGAGAATATCATTTGCATACTTTATAATCTTTCCTCCTGTCTTCTGGGCACTGCAAAGGGTATAAAAAAAACAGGTGCAATTTTTTAGAGAAAAGAGATTTGACTCATTACAATGAATTGTGGAGCTGAAAAACCATTTCCTAGAAGTATTGGAAATGTTAATGCTATCATCTTGCGCTAGTGGGTAGGGAGGAGGCAGGTAATTCCACAGGGACTGCCTGGGTACCTCATCGAAGCTAAAGGTCTAAACATTCAATCTTGATTGAATTACCCTTATTGAGACACAGAAGGTATAGCTTGGGCACCACACAAGGAGGACACACATACATTCTGTGGATCTCACAGTCTTGACAGATCCACGCTAGCTGCTAGCTGAAGTTGGGCAGCTCCCACTGCAGAGCCCTGGGGAAAGGGAAGTACAGAAGGGAGAGTACTCAGAGAGGACAGAGGACAGTGCGGCTCCCATTGCATCTCTCGGCATCCTTAGCACATTACCGGGCAGTGCCCCACCAGGAGGCCTTTCTGGAGGAACTGAGGAAGCAGAACCAGAGTGGAAGAGTTGAAATAAGTTAGTGATTTGGGAGGGCATTTCCAGGCAATACCAGGGAGAAAGGAACCCAGCAAGAGAGTATCATCCAGAACTGGACAAACAGGATTAAGTCCCCCTGGTCCCTGTTGCAGAGCTCTGGGAGGAGACAGGAAATGTGAACTTCAGAGAGGGGAAGCTGGGATTCTTAGACATCCATTTGCACTAGCCATTAGCTGAAGGCAACTCCTGAGGACATTTAATTCCTCAGCACTGTGGTCTGTCCTTACAGAGAGTGAAGGTCCTGTGGCCAGAACACATCCTCAGAGAAAGACATAGATGCCGACAATAGAATTAGGGGCATGTACAATAGGAAAATCTGGGGGATATGGCAAGATACCAGTGATTTCTGTACTAGGAAAAGCTAGTAGGATTCACCAAGGGTTACCCTCAGAAAGTACAAAGCAGAATAGAACCCGAGAGTCAGGGGACCATTACATCATTCTAGCACTTTTTTCCAGGAAGCCTTAGAGGATCCTGTTGTATGAGAGGGCCTCCCAGCTTGTTCTGAACCTGAGCTCTTCTTGGAAGTGGAGTCTTTTTTGCATATTGTGACCCTTCTCCCACCTCAGGAAGGGAACACCATTCTATGGAGATTATCTGTTATGAAGTTAGTTCCTTGGCAACATACACTCCTGGAAAGCAAAGGTGTGGTTTCATGAAGGGGAGATCCCTAGGGAAAAAGCATGTGGCATCCTGGCAGGTGATATATCAGAGCTCAAGTCATGGCAGTCCTATAGACTCATTGTGTAGCTGTGTGACCTTAGATATTAATTGATCTTTGGTCCATGTGTCCTGTTCTGTAAACTCGGAGGCTAGCCTGCTCTACACTAAAAGTCAGTGTCAGATTTATATTTCATTTCCATTCATTTTTAATATGGGTTTGCTGCCTTGGAATCCAACCTCATAGGTGAGAAACAGGTCAAAGAAATGGAGGGGACTTGCTACAGGTCACAAGAAGTTAACAGACACAACTTGTTTCTCTTATTGACCTCCTGTCCAAGACTCCAATACACCAGAAACCAGCAACTTTTCTAAGATTTCCCCTAAGGCTTAAGGAAAAGCCTCAGCAAATGAGTATGAGCATTCATGCTTTACCTTCTTTGCCCGGCTCTCCGGTCTAGGAGGCTAGTCTCTGAGGACCATATGATATTCTCAGAGTATCACTAGAGAGCTTAAATAAAACTGTTTGGGCGCTGTCCCCATGCCTTTTGATGCTGGAGGTTCAGGGAGGTACCTGATTATTAACAATTCCAATGAAATTCAAAGTGATGTTGCTACTCCTGATCTAGGACCACAGCTTGAGAGTCAGGCTGGCCCTGACCCCTCTCTGGCATCTAGCTAGGTTCAGCTAGCTGATGGAAAGGCATAGAGTAGGTGGAGGCAAGAGAACAGGGTCAGGGAATTCATCCCTTTGTTGGAGTTGCCACCAGAGGACATTCCTGTGCTCAGGTAGCCTCTGTCTCCAGGTCAGATTTCTCCCTCCTTGGTGGTTTCTAGTGTCTCTGTTCCTAGACTAACCTTTTATGGAAAAAAAATCTTGTCATTACTTCTCCTTAAAGGATGTTATCTGGGGCCCCCATCTAATTCCTGCTGGGATCCTGAGGACCGTACCATTTTATGGAATTTGCACCCTTGAGAGACCTTCCTTTTCTGTAGTCATTTCCTTCATGCCAGTCCACATAGGGCTGGAGTGAGAGAGGGATGCTTTGCTATTGAAATTTCTTCTTGCTTATGGTCTCTGCCCTGGAGCTACCTGAAAGCAAAGGGCCCTTTGTTCTCATTCAGCTCAGCCATTCCCTCTGTTTACTTCCTTTCCATTTCTACTCCCTGGGAAGGCCAGTCTCCATTACTACATTCTAAATAGGGTCATTGGGAAGAAAGAGCTTTTTACCAAGGTTTCTCTTTCACTGTTGTTTGATGGCAGCCCCTGCCCTCCCCCTTTCTCCTTTTGATCTTTTCTGTGCTCCCGTGGCCTGGGCCTTGGACCTCAACTCTGGGCTTTTGGGAACCTGGGTCCCTTATGATGCTAATCACAGCTGGTTTTCTTCTTGTGCCAAGAATATTTCTGTTTATCAAGGCTGGGCAGGCATGGCCTTTGAGAGGGACAGATTTAAGGGCAGGGGCAATTTCCAGGCTTTCTGGGCTGTTTTTCTTTAACCTGTTTCATTAAAACTCGGGATGCATTCATTCCGCACCCTGGGGTTCCCCTTCATGTCTTGTGTTGCTCTTTGGATCCACAGGTTACCTTGACTGACTCTGCTGGGTTCAGTACAGACCTATACTAGACCTGATGTGCTACAGCTATTGAACCCCAATTAGAAAAGAGATTAGGGTTCATTTTAAATCACCAAAGGGATACGACTAAGGCTTCTAAATTTTTCTCCATCTCTATTTTTTTTTTCTCTATGGGTGGGTATAAGACAAGAATTCTTAAAAATATGTCTGTAGGAGGAAAGGGTCACACTGGAAGGCTGGGGGCAGGGGGGAAAGGCATCCCATAAAACTGCTGTAAAGCTCACTGCTGCTGTGAACAACTGCATTGTGATCTCTGTGGAAATCTAAAAAGAGATAAGGAAGAGGCCCTTCTATGGACTGATGAGGAACTTGGAGTTTCAGGGCTGAGGTTTCTTCCAGACATGTGCATTCTTCACATTTGCTGTCTGTCCTGAGCTTGGGCATAGCATCCTTCCCCTACTTTGGATAAAGTCTTTAGTCAAAGAGATGTGGACAGGGCAGGGCAGAACCATGAGGTATGTGGAGCACATATTTCAAAAAAGGAGCTCACACAGAGCATCCACAGCTAGATTGCAGCATCCTAGAATAGTGGCCCCGGGCACCTGATTCCTGTTATCATGATTCTGCCTCTGGTACCCATTCTGCCATTGATGCTTCTATACAGCAAGTGATATGGATATAGGTCCTGGGAAGTCACCCCAGCAATGGAGTTCAACTCCAATCATGCCACTTTCTGCATTCTTGACTCTCAACTGGGGCCTTCAGCAGGAATGGTGTGTCCCTCTCTCCTTCCTAGGTCCTGTATTCCCTCTGGTCTTCTGTCTTGGGAGTTATCAATCCATTGTTGGCTTGATCCAGCCTCATTCAGTGTCTTTCCAAGGTGCTCACTATTGGTTTGGTGACATAGCAGAGAACAACTCAATGCTCATGACCTACAGGATGGTCCTGTAGTCAATTCCTATTTTTAGACATCTGTCATATAGAATATTTGGGGAAATAAAAATGCAAGATAGTTGTGGTTCTGTTGCTGTGAAGCAGCTCTGGGAGGCAAGCAGGTAGGCTCAGAGGAATGCCTCTCAAGGTACAAGGATTACAATGGCCAAGGTGAACAGAAGACACCAAGTTCTGGGGCTGAAAAATGGGGGTTTGTCTACATGATTAGGGTCAGAGAAATTCCCCTAGAGAGTGACCATAGCTGAGAGTCAGAGAAGTATATTTTACCAAGTCAAAGAGAAGAGAAGGGTACTCTGATGGAGAAAATGGATTGTGTCAAGGTGACCTTGAAGTGTATGACATGGGAACCTCACAAGTTGTGCAACAGCCAGTGTGGCTTACTGGGGAGCCTGTGATGGACTGAACCCAAGTGAATAGGTCTGGAAAAGGCCTTGTAAGGAGGAGAACTCAAGAGTGAAAGGAAACATCTGAAGAGCTTTTAATAGAAAAATGGCATTATCTAAGTCATGTAGTGAAGATCTTCATGGGACCTGTTGTGGATCAGATAGATAGAAAGTTTGGGCCACTTGGATATGGAGAAGACAGGAGGAGCTAAGCATGATCCAGGGGACAGTTAGTGATGGCCCAGGCAAGGATGAGTCACCAGGGAGGACTGAGGAGGCGATATATATATATATATATATATATATATATATATATATATATATATATATATATATATATATTTTTTTTTTTTTTTTTTTTTTTTTTCTTTTAAATATCTCTCATACATTTTGACTTCTGTCCCCCGGTCTGAGTCTTTCTGTCTTCAATGAGTCAGGCTCCTTTCCTTATTCTCTAGGCCTTTTTAAACATCTGTGCAGTATCACTAGAAACAGGGCAATGGAAACCTATTTTAGACAGGGGACCCTATCTGAGCTCACAACCTGACAAGGACATTGGATAATGCACAGTAACAGAGGAGTGGTGGGGACAAGTCCCAGTGAATAGCCACCTGTCCCAGAAGAAAGGCATGTCTCAGTGCCCAGCACAGGAAGTATTCATCAGAGGCCCACACATCACGCTTTAATACATGTTTGCTGACTATCTCAATATCTCTTTCTGTCACTCCACTTGCAAAAAAAAAAAAAATCTTGCTGTCTGCAAGCAAGAGAGAAATTATAAATGTTTTCTGATTAGTTCCACTATTCAGAGCCCATTCCTAAATCAGCACAGGAAACAGCTAAGCGAAAACTTCTGCCTCTTTCTTCCTTTACAATCTGCCTGTGTCTTATTCTTCCTCCAGCTTTTTTTCTATGGTGATGTCTAGACAGTTAAAACAAAACTTTGAAGTGTGCTAGAAATAACTTGTCTCTTAGGATTCTCCACTTTCTCCTTTCTTTGCCCAAATTGGGGTACTCTGAGATCTTAAGGAATGCTCCTCACTCGGTGGGCTAGATGTCAAAAGGCCCGGGCTGGGCTACACTAGATCACAGGAAGGCTGAATGAAGTGGGCAACTCTTATCAGATCACTGACTCAATACTTTGGCAGTGGTAACTCTGCTCTCTCATAAGTGTCCACTACTTTGCAAGATGTCTATGCCATCATCTGGAAGTGCTAGATGTGTTATCAGTAAGGGACAGTCAGGTTTGTGGCAGTCCCTCTATCCCTCTCCCCCTTCCCTCCTCCCTTAGGATTGTTATTGACTTTATTTGGGACTCATCATCCCTTCCTGAGATCATTGTAAGAATTTACTAACCCAAAGCTGGAAACATAAGGATTATTTTATATCAAATCCTTAGGAAAAAAAAAAAGAACCATTTTTGCTCCTATGTTTCCCCAAATCTAACAAATAGACCGTCCCAGAAGGATACCTACAAGATATGATGTTTCCATATCGATTCTTATTGCGGTTTTCATCTTCCTTGGCTGTGTCCCATGAAGCTGTCTGTCCCTCCGGTAAGGCCTATAATGCAAAGACAAAGTGGTTAGCATAGCCTGAAATGATATGAGATGGTAACTCTTCTCAAGTGTAGATGAGGAAACAACAGGAAATAAATATTACTGTGAGGCACTCAGTAAAAAGGGATTTTATCCTGTAATGGCACCTTCTATGGTCTTACCTTTTTTGTTCATTGGGTTCAAATATTGTTATATCCCGTGGCTATCATGAGCTTAAAGTCTAGTCCAGTAAGGAGCCATTCATTCATTCATTCATTCATTCATATGCTCAACAGATACACACTGATTCCCTAATATGTTTTAGATACTTTTCTAGGTAATAGAGTACATAATAGTAGCCAAGAACTCCAGAGTATTCAATGTAGCAGAGGACAAAGCAAATCCAATATTAGATAATGAAGATATGAAGAAATAAAGCAGGGTAAATGGAAAACAATAAGGATTGAAATTTCTTACAGTTTAGAAAGTTTTCTGTGAAAGACTCACATCCAAATTCATTTCTTGACAGGGTAAAGAAGCCAGTTTCATTGAAAAAAAGCAGAATGTGCTTTCTAGGGAAAAGGAACAGGTACAAAGGTCTGTGAGCAACCAGAGGACCATGTTCACTGATGAAAGTGGGGGAGGAATGGGAGCTAAAAACTTATAGAGAGGATGTGAGACTCCAGGACCCCCAGGCATTGAAGTTCCTGGTTAATATGGAATGTTGTTATAAGTGTGTTGGAACACCACTGAAAGACTCTGAACAAGGAGGTCATCTCACATGCTATAATGTTCTTGTGTGGAGCACAGGCTCTCAGAAGGCCAGAAGAAGCAGGTTGATTGTCTATGAATTTACTGTAATCATATGTCATGATGGCGTTTGGACTGTAGAGTAGGTGGTGGTCACCAGAAAAGCAATTATTTGGTTCATTTGAGTTTTTGACTTAGGTTGCCTCAGAAGCAAAAGTAGAGAGAAGGCTTTGCGTCTAAGTGGCTGGGTTTGGAGCCACTTATGTATGATCAGGAGAATGGGGGAAGCAAGCAGTCCACCAAGAGAATGAAGCTGACAGGGCAGAATGCCACTGTACCAGTGAGGAGCAAAACTGAGGCTTAATTCACAAGCACATTTCATGTTCAGGGCTCTTGTTCCAGAAAGGGAGAAAGAATTGGGAGGGAGATGGAACGCTTATTCAGGATTTCCCTTTGATTACTGTTGGAGAATAACTGTTAGAAAACCCTTGTTTCTGCCATGCAGAACCCAGTTCTGCCATAACTGTTACCATAACCTTGTAGGTAGTGTGGATACTCTTTGGTCTTGAGGAAACTCTCAGGTAACAAAACATAGATGCTTCCTAGAGGAAGCCATCAGGTGGGCATGCATGAGAACCATGAATACCTGGGTTTCTCCAGGGCACTAACACATGTATTATAGACAGGAACTGTGGAAGAAAGAAGAATAAAGGCTGGCCTCTAGGGCCATGGTTTGACAAACCAGAGGAATGTCATTTACTGAAGTAAATGGAGAAGTCTGCGGGAGAAGCATGATGGATTGGGTGGGAATTAAGCATTGAGTTTTGGATACATGTTGTACTTAAAGAGTGCTCAACAGTGGGTACTGTGTCTTTTTAATATGGTGAGTTTAGTAAAATGATAAAGGCACCCAACTTTGAGATGCCTCTAAGACATCTAAGCTGAGCTGTTGATCAGGAAGTTTGATACAAAGCTTTACAGCTTAAAGGGAGGTGGGAGACAGGAGTCATCTATCAGTTAAAGAGGGAGGCAATAATGTAACTGACAGCCAGGTGAGCACCTGTGGATGGTTTAGGAGAGCTGAGGGCCAAGTGATGTAGAACAAAGAAACTATGGAGCCAGTCCCCTCACAGATGAGAGAAATGAACATCTATGGAAAGTGGAAACAGCTTTATCAAGCCTACAACAGTATGTAGGACAAACCCTATTTTGATGAGGGTCTCTATCCTTCCCCACAGGAGGACAGGATGAATGTCCTGCCCATGGTCCTTGTATTACTTGGGACACAGAATTTGCAAGTCAGCATTACCTGTACCCATCTATTCCTTACTAGGTCTAACTAGCCCTCACAGATTAGCCAGAAGTTCAGTCATTCAGCAGATCATGGTCTCAGAGATAGGCAGGGCCACTGGGAATGAAAAAGTAGTGTTTGTGCACAGTGGAACCTTTCCTGCTTCAAGTCCCACATGCGCTTCACCAACTTTGGTGGGTCTTCTAATAGCAAGGGTAACTTGCAAGATGGGTTTGTGAAAATCTATATACATATTTGGCCAGAGTTTATAATCACACCCAGCTCTCTGGTTGTAGAGTAGTCGCAGCCATAGGCAAATGCAGACATGGCTGTATTCTAGGAAATTTATATCTATAAGCATAGGTGTTTGTAAATATGGATTTAGCTTGTGTCTGTGGTTTGCTGACTTTTTTTTTTCTAGCAGGATCATGGGCTCCATCTATGCAGTGGGTGGATAATTAGAACTGGGGTCTGTCATCCATTTTTTCCGTAGCCACTGAAAGGCACAGGTGAAAGGCCTTTGCCTGGGCTTCCTGTGCAAAGCTGCACCCCACAATGGAGCTCTAAGGTATCTTTTCAGCTACAATTGACTCAGAATGTTGCTCTTTGTGTTTATCACATCCTTAGGTAGGCTTCTTAAAGGGGAAACAAGGCAAGTTTTGCCCTCTGGGTACCAAGCATCCCTGTAACCATCCATCCTTTAGCTTAGGCTATCTTTAGATCACAGATGCCTCTTGTTCCCATGCCTAACCCAGCTTCCAAGCCCATCCTGCGTCATGACCAGGTAGCCCCACTCCTGTCAGTCAGCCTGCCAGCCAGGTGTAGTGCTGTGTGTCAGGGTCTTAATGACAGCACTGTCTTTCATGATATTTGGCTGATTTGGGGGCAGGAGGTTTTCCATTTGCAATTCTCTGTGATAAAAGTTCACTGTTCATTCCAACATGGTGGTGGGGCAGGGGCAGACTATTTTCATATGGATCTAATGAGAAAGTATGTTTAGTATCTGCTCTGTGTTAGAATTTAGGTGACAGTTAAGGTTAAGTTCTCTTTATGGCTGTATGCTAACATTGCTTGGGGGTGGTTTCAATCGCTTAAGGCCAAGGCGTTGTTCCAGATCAGCTAGGTCACTGTCTGTGATAAACTGTGGACACAGGCCATGATTAAAGCTCCCATGGGGTTTCTTGTGAAAATGGTAAATTTACCTGCAGAGTGCCCTGACGTTGGTTTTGTTCCTTCTATTTACCCTCCGTTGTAATCAGAGTGATCGTTATAAAACGTGATCAGGCCCAATTACTCCTCTTTTCATTGTCT
>CACVCL010020745.1:0-42500 GCA_902729485.2 Mus minutoides | reverse complement strand
AAGTTGGGTATAAATTCAATGGGGGAAAACTAGGGGTGCAGCTTCTTTGAGTCAATACCATGCAATCTGGGCTTCTTTTATATGATACAGTTACCTTTGAGTCATACATGTTCCTGTATGTGAACCTTTACCCATACTCCCATAAGTAACCTCAATAAACTTAATGGTTCACTAAGCTAGACTTGCCATTACCATTTATTTGGTCTATTGTCAGTTATCTATCTGAGATTAATAAATTTGTTCATGTGTCCCTAGGGAAAGTCACATTGCACTGGAACTACTCAATAACCCCAACTTCCTCCACACTGTGTATGTCTTTGGATGACATATTTGATCTCAAACTAAATGATAAGCATGCATGTCAGCCAGGGCAAGAGCTGGGTGGAGTATTCCAGGCTGAGGGAGAGCAAGAGCAGAGGCCCTGAGGTGGAACGAGCTTATGGTATTCTAGAACTTGAGGGAGGCTCTCCAGGGCACAAATAGCAAGAGGCATACATTCTGTGGATCAGTGGCCCATAGGTGTGGCTTGGGGAAGACCTTCAGATCACGGGCAGAATGTGGGTTTTACTCAGCCAATAGGAATGCTTTGGGGGAAAGCACAGCCATTGTCACGTCGTGATAAGAGCAGGAAGCACTTGCCACTGGAGCCTCCCCTTCACACGTGTTGACAGATCTGACGGATTTCACGACGAGATGATTATTGGCGCCCACTCTCAGCACACTTCTCTGGACTGCCCTGCCATGCCACAGTGTCAGGGGGAGGCTCAGACTGTCCCTTCTTAGGCTCTGTCCTGCTGACTTAGCCCTTAAGTCTGAGCGACCTGCCTCTGTTTCCCTGCTTGGTGTTTTACTCTCCCCTTAGAAGCAAAAATTATCCCTAACGATTGCTTGGCTAATTTTTTTCCCTTCTACCAGTTGGATTAATCCAACTAGCTGAGAGGGTCCTTCATAATGCTTTTAATTCTTCTTTGGACCCAAGCCCCAGATAGTGAGACCTCAGAACACGGTTTTGGAAAAGAGCTCACTTCCAATCCTATGCTGAGGTATGCCAGTCCACTTCATTTACCCACAGTACCACTAACCCAGCGGCTTCTGTCAGCAGTGAGCCCTTCCTTTATTTCCCTTGGCTTGCCTGTATCCCAGGAGATAATTGGATGTGAAATGCCCCGAGGTGCAGCAAAACCAGGCCTCAGGATTGCTGATCAGCCAGTTCATGGATGATGCTTCAGGGCACAGCCAAGAGCCTGCCTCCTCCATAACCACTTCAGCCCATCAGGATTGCTTCCTGTTCCCACTGTGTCTCATGGAAGGAAACTTCCTGAGTCCTCACCAAGGAAGGAACCATTTTAGTAGGGCCCGTCATTCACCTTTCTTGTCAAGAACTGTTTTGAGCGTACTGAACTATGCACGGGAATGGGGGAAAGGCAGAACGGCAGAAAGGCGAGCTGACTACCGTGCCTGAATATTTTCACTGGAAGTCATTTTCCCATCTAAGATTCAATGCTGTTTTTGGAAACGAAGGCAATAATGCTCCCTTCCTGTGAGAGGAGGGGTGGGGTCGGGCTTACAGGAGCAGGAAGAGCAGCTTCGTAACTCTCCCCTTAGGGATACTGATCCTGTTGGTACTTATACCCTCCTATGCATTCGTTAAAACACAGCATGGGCATTCTCTAGATGAAAATATAAATTATTGAATACAAAAATGAAGACGCATGTTCCACAGAGCTTTGTGACAATTTGTAATTACCCGAGGTGATGCACACAACATCTGGACCAATGCTCGAGGCATAAGGTGGTTACAGACTATTTCCATCATCCTCCATACAAAGGTGGATGCTAAACCTTCGTAGCTTTCTCTCTGAATTTACTGTGTGCCCCCCCACAAAAAATCTAAGTTATTGATATAAGTATAAAAGTGGGCACTCTTGGCAACACCTGTCTTGGTTTTTCTCAAATCAAAGGGATTTGGGGAATACAGGTCTTTAGTTTTCAAGTGGGGGCAGCTCTAGGAATCTGGGGTGAGTTGAGTTCTAGGTAAGATATAGGCTTCAGGTAGTGGAGAATTCTGTTATCTACTGGGAGTCTGAATCCTAGTCTGAGCCTATTATTCATAGACTCATTTAATACTCGATCTACTGAAGTCTAGGGGAGCTTATGGGATAATAGGGGCCACCGTGGACAGCTGTGCAGGTGGGGGACAATGCAGGGACACTAGGTCTAAGGAGGACTGTGCTTGTGACAGACAGTGTAGTTTTCTATATATCCATCTCATGAATACTTTTGAAGGTGGCAGTTAAGTATCTTGAAGCAGCTACACCTTCTGCTGTTCCTCTCTGAGGTGCTCTGTGACTTAGTGGTGGCCTTGGCAGAGGCTAAACTTTTAACAAACTGTGGCTGAAAAGCATATGCCTTGGGGATTATAAATGTGGATGGAGGAGGCAGGAGGGGACGACTAACGGTGGCTACTCAGAATGGCATCAGGAGAACAAATGCTATTGCATACCATGTCACTAACTATTTGAGGGAAATTTATGAATTCTGCTGGTGAAGCTAAGTAGGAAATCAGATGGTTGCAAAGATGCAGCTATTCATCTGTCATGGGAACTTGGATCAAGTCCGAACAGTTGAGTGCATGTCATAAAATATTCTTTAAAAGGCCCAATTACAACCTGTATGAAGGAGAGTGAGGCAAGGAGGATTGAGAGTTCGAGGCCATCCTGGGTTATACAGTGGGATCTTAGCTTCAAGTTACATGGGTTAGGGAGATAGCTAATTTGGTAGAGTGCTTACTGCTCAAACACGAGGATCTGAGTTCAACCCTCAAAACCCATGTGGAAAAAAAAAAAAAAAGCTGGCACTGGTAACCTTATATTTTCAGTGCCGGGGACACAGAGACAAATGGATCTCTGGGGCTTGATGGTCTGATGAGGAATGAAATCACTAAGTTCCAGACCTGTGGAAAACTCTGTCTCCAGGAAGAAGATGGAAATGCATACTGAGGAACAACACCCAAGAGGCTGATGTCTGGTTTCCATAGGCTTGCAAACGCATGCACACAAACCTGCACAAAATGTGTCTACTTAGACATGCACACACATGCATGAGCGTGCATGCGCGAGCACACTTGTACTCCCCTGCCCCCCACACTACAAAGTTTGAAAACCCCACAGATTCCTTTCAGATGACAATTATGATGACAGTGGCTCTCCATCTTTGGTAGGCATTCCGATTTCCCAAGGACGTGGTTAGTGCAGAGCCTCAGAGCTGTCAGGTTCAAAAGAACTCAGCCAGGTGGCGATCGATCCGCAGTGCCTAATAGCATCCCAAAGCACCTGCTGGTCTCACGGCTTCCTCACCATCACAGATACAGGTTGAAGAGTCCAAGCTGGTATCCTGGCCCTTCTCACCCAGCCCCTATCCTAATCTTCTCCAGCTCATGGGATCCCTTCCCCCAGCTTCTCATTCCCGTCTAATTCTGCCATTTCAGCTATGAGGTCTCTCTCTTTTTTTGTCTTCCGCTCTTGGCCCTCTATTTCTGTCCCACTCTCTCTTTTCTCTCTCACCCTCCCATCCCCTGCCTTCATCCCTTTCGTGGCCTGGTCCTGTCTGCTGGCCATGTTCTGTTTACTACTTTTTCTATCTGCTCCAGACGCTTCCAGTTTCTCTGGTTTTACTTCCTCTGGCATCCACAATAAAAACTGTCCCCTCAACCATGCCATGTCGTCAGTTTAGAATCTGGCATCCGTGACCCTATGCCTCAGTGCCCTTAACTCTAGCTGCTTCTAACATATATTAAACCTTGAGAACTGTTGTAAGCAAGAAGGAAGGTTCACATAGCAAATGCCCTGGGGGAGACCGAGTCTCAGAGTTAAAGGCTGACGCTCCACACATCCTGAGGAACCACCCACACGGGTGAGGATCTTTCTGAGGGACCACCCACACAGGTGAGGATCTTTCTGAGGGACCACCCACACAGGTGAGGATCTTTCTGAGGGACCACCCACACATCCTGAGGGACCACCACACGGGTGAGGGTCTTTCTGAGGGACCACCCACACATCCTGAGGGACCACCCACACAGGTGAGGATCTTTCTGAGGGACCACCCACACGGGTGAGGGTCTTTCTGAGGAACCACCCACACAGGTGAGGATCTTTCTGCATTGCTTTCTTTCCATAAGACATAGTATCTTTTGCTTGAGGTGAGCTATTCTTTTTTTTAAAAATTATATTCTTATGTTTAATTGGCACATCCTAATTATGTATATCTATGGAATATCCACCGACAGTTCAATACATCTATACAATGCATAGTGATCAGATTGGGAAATTAGCATATCTGTCACCTCAGACAGATGTCATTTCTTTGTGTCGGGAATATTCAAAACCTTCAGTAGCTATTCTGAAATACACAATCAACTGTTGTCAAAACAGTCACACTACTGTAGATTTTAAAACTGTTCTTCTTTTCCAACTGAGCCCAAATACCCACACACCACCCTCTCTCCATCCTTCTGTCCTTCAAACCCTTCCCAGGTTCTAGTAACCACTGTGGTCTCTACCTCCTTAAAACCAGTATTTTAGTTTCTACATTTAGGTGAGACCATGTGCTATCTGTCTTTCTAGGCCTGACTTATTTCACTTCACATAATATTCTCCTGTTCATGCACATTACTGCAAATGACAGTCTCATTTATATGGATGAATATTTCATTGAGTATGCATACCACATTTTTTTTTTATCATTTATCTGCCAATGAACCCCCTAGGCTGATTCTATATCTTAGCTATTGTGAGTGAAGATGTCTGTTCTATATACTGATTTAAATTCCTTTGATGCATAACTCAATGTAGAATCATTGTATTATATGGTAGTGTATTTCTAGCTATTTAAAGATCTTCTATACTGTTTTCCATAATGGCTGTGCTTATTACATGTTCACTGGCAACATGAGAAATCCTATTCCTCTAGATCCTCCAATAGCATTTATTTCCTGCCTTAAAATAAAAACTTATGTTTATGTATGTTTTGCCTACATGTGTATATATATATCATATACATGCCTGGTACCCACAGATGCCTTGGAACTGGAGGGTATGTGGGTTCTAAAGAATTGTTCCCAGGTGTTCTGCAAGAACAGTAAGTGTTCTTAACTGCCAAGATATCTCTTCACCCCCACCTCTGTTTCTTGCCATTTGATAACAGTAATTCTAACTAGGGTAGGCTCATTTTGGTTTTGATTTGCATTTTGGATATAAATATTGCTAATTGCTTAAAAATTTCCAGTACTCCCTAGTACAATTAAACATTTCATATTTGTATGTTGCTTTCCAGATGTTGGGGGGGGGAAGCATAAGACTTTGTCCTTATTTCCAAGCCTGGTGGAGAAGCTTGTACTATAGCCTCCATATCCTTCCAGCTCCAAGGTAGCAGGTGTCTCCTCTGCCCATCCCCAAACCCATTGTCTCTATTATACATACCACACATGAGCATCTAGGAGGCCGTTTCTGGGCCAACGACTCTTTCCTAAACGTCAGAAGGGATGCGTTGTGAGAGATGATGATTATAACCTTGTGTATTCCAGTAGTGGGGACAGAGTCAGAGCTCAGTGGAGAGAAGTGGGTACTGTTTCTCCAGAGGACTCAAGTGCAGTTTCTAGTACTTAAGTCAGGGAACTCTCAACCATCTACAACCGTAGTTCCAGAGGATCTGATTCCCTCTTCTGGCCTCCACAGGCATGGCACAGACATACATAGATACACATGCATATGCTCTCTCTCTCTCTCTCTCTCTCTCTCTCTCTCTCTCTCTCTCTCTCTCTCTCTCTCACACACACACACACACACACACACACAGAGTCTACATAGTTTATCCCATAGTCTATTTTTGCTTCAGCTTAGTGTCACATCTTTTGGGAATCACGCAGTCAGTTGGGAGGGTTTCTATATCAACCATAAACAAATGCTGTCAGCTATGTTATGAGCATTTCTTATTTATCTTAGAAACAGGTAAGAAGAAGCCCAAATAAAGTAATAACACTGGCAGTCCTAACCACCTGCCTTTTTCCTACCATGCTTGCATCCATGTCCCTCTAAAGCAGTGGTTCCCAACCTATAGGTTGCAACCTCTTTTGGGGTTGCATATAAGATATTTATATTATGATTCCTAATAGTAGCAAAATTACAGCTTTAAAGTAGCAACAAAAATACTTTTACAGCTGGGGTCACCAGCATACAAGGAACTAATGGCTCATAGGACTAAGAAGCTTGAGAACTACTGCTCTGAAGCATTTTAACTAGAGTTAAGCTACAGAATTCTCTTCGGTGGTGAAGTCATGAGCTTTGTTAACATGGGGTCTTCATTTCTTCTGGTTGTCTATCTCCAGTGCCTGGAATAGCACAAACACACCATTGGCATTCAGTTGGTGTTTCTGATGAGTGATTAGAAAAGGCCATATACTATCAGACTTAAAAAAACACTGCAAAACCAGCCAAGCATTTCACAGAAGATAGAACTAGGATTCACTCAGGAAAGAGTCTTTCTAAGACTATTCAGGTCTTGATTTTTTGGTTCAAGAACTTTTCTACAGAATCCTATGGGAATCACGCAGTCAGTTGGGAGGGTTTCTATATCAACCATAAACAAATGCTGTCAGCTATGTTATGAGCATTATTATAAGCTGAATAATAAAAATGTACTAAAGGGACTGAGTTCACAGCGTCAACCTGCACGAGCTCTTCCCCAAGTTTGACACCATATGGGTTCAATGTCTTTTGGCCACTTCCAGGATCTGGCTCATTTTCTTCCTGTTTTAACCCTGCCAGGAGAGTGAGATGAACAGGTGGGAGCCTGGCTCTTCCATTTGGGTCATTATGATTTTTCAGAGTAGAAGAATGACCATGTTTCCCCATTTATGACTTGAGCATCTGCCACTAATCCCTCATGCTTATCCCCAGAACCTCTCTCATCTATAAATCAAGGAACTGGATCAAGGTCCCCCCAGGAACAAGATGTCCTGTTAATCTGTTACCAGTCTGGGGTACACTCCTTCCCTCCTCAGGAAGCTTCCACTGCTACAGTTATGCTCCATTAGGAGGCTGCCTGTCTGACATCACCCACAGATGACTAAGCAAGATGGCCTCTCCCCTCAAAAACCATGCACATGGTGCATCCAGCCAGAGCTGGAAAATGAACACATGTTTGCTCTTTATTAGACGACATCATATTCCACACAGCTGTTCCTTGTTTCCTTAAATAGTCTTAATGGAGCTGTGATAAGCAGACACCTTCTGGTTGCCCTACTGGGCTCATTCCATTCATTACAGTGACAGGCTGTCTGTGTTGGACAGGGATTAACATGCTTCCCTTTTTTTGTATCACAAAGTCACCTCTTCCTGTTCTCCCTCATTGTCCCCAAACCTGCTGCCCTTCTGTTCATCTGGTTACAGGGCACAGAGACAACCCTGCTGTCTCGCTAATGTCTGTGCACATTCTCTGGTGTACTGTGGAGCATTTTGTTTGTTTTTTTACTGGGGAAAAAGTGGGGTCATCTTGGTGAGGGTTAGGAGAATGGGGAAGAAGAAGAGGCTCTGTGGTTCATGATTGTGTCACAGTCTTTGATTGAAAGTGGCTGTGTTCTATCACAGGCAGATTTGGGGACCAGACAATAAAACAGGCATAGCGATGGTCTGCGGACACAGATATGGCCCATGCTGGAAACGTCAAGGTTTTCCTGAGGCTAGTAACTAGTAATATCAGAAGTATATTTTAATCAGCTAGAAAGCCTGTTGAACACTGATCTCTGGTCCCACCATAGTACATTTTGTTTTAATTGGTCTGAAATATGACCAGTGCACTGGTGCTTTGAAAATTTTTTCCCAGGTAATTCTAACCTGAGCCAAGATTAAAAATCTCAGCTGAGAACTGGATATGCATGGCAGGTGAAGTTAATTTGCCTTAGTCCTTCTTGAGCTCTTTGAACTATGGTTAATCAACTAGATTCTGTGATATAACAATGGGGAAGGGAGCTACAGAGACTCCATTGGAAGGAAATCCAATTAGTCTAGCCAATCGGTTCTTAGTTTCTCATATTAGGTAGAAAAGGGGGTTTTGGATCACTCTGACTAACTTACTCGTCCTCAATGCTTAAGGACAGAAATGAGACCCAGAGACAAGGACTGGCTTGCTGACTGGCTTGCTGTTGGTAATCTACATATTTATGAAAATGGTAGGATATGTATCCAGGCTTTTGGCTCACAGTGCAGGACAATCTATGGATTACTTCAAGTAGTGGAACTTAAAGGATGGATATTGAGAGACTCATGTTCCCATGTCAAAGAGAACAAATTGATTTTATTATAGTTTTACACGCTGTGTGTGTGTGTGTGTGTGTGTGTGTGTGTGTGTGTGTGTGTCTGACCTGGGCTCTGGGCCCAGCCTCCAGGTTTGGGCCATGAAGTCCCATCTTTTTAAAGAATGATTGCCCTGACTGCTTACTTACCTCAAGTATCTCTTCTTTGATACAAAAATTTAAGTAAAAATCTAGAACATTCTCTAGATGTCCTTCTCTAGAACATTCTTCTCTAGAACATTCCTCTATGTTTTCATTTATTATTCTTATTTCTTTACACGTGGTTGAGACTAGTGTACTTATGAAAATCACTATTTTTAGGCTATGCTGAATATGCCCTATCTATACGGGTCACTATAATTCTGTAGCATTTTGTCCACATAATGCATATTACAATTTACAATGAAAAGTATTAGACCACAAGCCTGTCTTTATCATAAGCTCAGGTTCAACAGGTGGGGTCATGGTTGCTGCTCTCCTTCATCCACATACCCTGCCCAGTGTATAGCCTATGGAAAATACTCTATGTCTTTCTAAAGTGAGACTGTTAAAAGGCTGAGTCCAAGGTCCTTTTCTCTGTTGACACATCTGAGGACCTCATCAGGAATTGTGACTTTGTGATTACCAATGTTTTCTCTAGAGCCTGGACTTCTTTTTCAAGATAAAATCCATATGGCCACTGCTTTTTTTGAATGCTGCAAACTGAACTCAAATGAACTTCCATTTGCTTCAGATTTGACTTCCCTGTACCTTCTCACTACCATTGGTGGTAATTCCATCTTCCTGGTGGTTCATGTAAGTGCTTCAGAGTCATTCTTCATTCCTTTCCTTTATGTGGACACTGTGTATCAAGACATCTTGTTGGCTCTATCTTTATGACATATTCAGAACCTAACCACTTCTTATGGACTCCTCTGCTGGCACTGGCCAGAGTCACCATTGTTCCATCTGGGTTATCACATCACTGGCCTTACCTTGCTTACCCAGGTCCCATTCTCAACACAGTAGCTAGAATGAGTTTTTAAACTCAGACTTCATATAATCAGACTATTGGCATTTGTAACTCTTAAAGCTCTGTAATAAGTTTCCAGCTTATTCAGAGTAAAAACCAAACTCTTTATACTGGCCTGCGATGTACAAAAGCACCAAGTCTCTCTTTACGTATCCAATCTGATTATTTCATTCTTAGCACAGGTTCACTATACATTGATCAGCTTTCTTTACTCCTGTTTGCACATGCCAGCATATTATCATCTTGCTATGGAAATCCCTCCTTCCTAATCTATCCTTCCTAAGGACTATCTTTTTACTTTAATTGATATTGGATCTGCCTGCATGTCTCAGCCTGGATTATTCTATTCCTGTCTTTGTCTCGCTTTCTCTTTTTCTAGAAGACCATATTGCCCTGAAATCATGTTATCTATAATCTTATGTGCTCTTCTAGAGCTGGCAAGTGGTTTTTCTTTAAAGAAATGGAGTTTAATTATCCTCCACACTAGAAGGAGGGTGGCTTTTTCTTTGCTCATATCCAGTGCAATGTGATATCAAAGTCTCGGCCACTAATGTTATACAATTTTTACCTTGTTAGGAGGCTTGCCTTTGGAGCTCTGAGGCACATATAAAAAGTCCAACTGCTTTGGAAGTTACCATTCTTCCAGGAATCCCAGGCTACTCAGGAGGTTGCTTAGAGGGATTCTAGTAGAAAGCTGCCAATGAGACCTTAGATGGTGTGTACAATCTGTTATTAGTCACCAGAATAAAGATGTTGTAGATTATTTCAGCCCCTAGCCCTAGAGCCTTGCATTATAGAGAAGAGATCATTGTACCTCTTGTTCATTGTTCAAATCCCAAACCACGGAGCCAATTATTACAATAAATCAATCATTTTCTGTTGCTCATATTTGAGGTAGTTTGTAACATAGCAAATGGCGATTTATTTGTTTTTTAAGCCTGTGCTTATTTTCTATTTTCCTTGCTAGAATACATGCTTCATGAGGGTGTGAGTTTGTTTCACTCACTATTGTATCCCAAATGCCTAGAGTTCTCCCGGGTAATAGTAAATATTCAATAAATATTTACTGAATGAATCTGGGAGTGACTGCAGCTGCGTTGGTTTTAGAAGGCACAACTTGCTAGAGCTGATGGTCTCTTAGATGTCAACTTGTCAAATCTACACTTTGGTATGAAAAACATAAAAGCAGAGAAGAATGGGGAGGTGACAGGCAAGGACATCACACAGCAGCTGTGTGACAGCAGAGCTGGAGGCTGCAGGTTTTATGTCTATACTGAGTCTTGAAGCAGATCTGTAATTCATGTTCAAGATGAAGATTGTAGAAATTATAAGCTCCTTTATGATAAAAGAAAACCACAGTCACTTTCTAAGAAACTGGACTAGCACACCCTACAAAGTAGGATATTTCAATTAACATTGTCTTCTAATTAGCTCCTGGTTAATCATACAATGCTATTAACCAGATGCAAGACACACTAGCTAGCCTATTAATACAATTTGAATTAACTGGGGGTGAGGCTGGCCTCTTTAGAGAGATTTATGGTTGAGGCCCAAATGATGGAATAGCATGTATTCTTTGATATAAAATAAGTTTCTTTCCATGCTAGAAGCTTTGGGAGATGCTGACAGATATAAAGAAAAATTTAAAACCAAACCAAACCAAACCAATCAACCAACCAACCAACCAACCAACCAAGTAATAACTAGCATACAGGGATGGATGCTTTAAAAGAAATGTGCTGGTAAGAAATGTACCAAAATGGTCAATTGCATTTGTATTTCTCTTCTTAAATTTTAGATTTAAAGCTCATAGTCTAAGAGTTTAGGCTTTGGCCATATATGCAACTTTCTGATAAAGTACATAATTTTCATGATGCTATTTGAAACTTCAAGACAAATTATGATAAATAAGGGCTTACCCAACTACAATAACGCTGGTCATGCCTTTATAAACAACACACCTTGTCCTGAGGTATTTGCTCCATATACAGATCTCCATCCATGCTCATCAGAGTACATGCAATGCTCAGGACCATTCTTACTTTTAAGAAATAAGACTCAGATGTGCTGAGAGCATTACCTGTAACTCTTGTTCCAATATTCCTCCAAAATTGGTAGTCTTATAACTATCCTGGCAGAAGAGGAGAAATTTGAAGAAAAGATTTGTACTGTCCCTTTTGCTATTAGATTCTTGAAATGATGGGTCCCAATGAATCCCAGGCTCGAAGGGGTGGGGAGGTGGGGGTGGAGAGGGAAAGGCCAAATCAGCCTTGGTTGGCTCCTCCAACCGCAGGAGGAGCTTGCCTCTTGGGAAGACATATGAGAATACACTATTCTGGCAACTTAAATGAACATAGGCATACCTGCTGGCTTTTGCTTTATCTTTTCTTTTAAAGGGTAACAACACTTTGGGAAAGGCCTCAACCAAGAGTCCTTTTCTTCTTGGTTTACAAAATCTGTGAACAAATCCATTTTTCTTTATCAGTATTTATCCTGATACTTTAAAAAAAGAAACAATGGGGTTTTGAATCTCAGATGTGCATGTAATAGACTGGATTCACACACAAAAAAATGGTACTTGACTGCGACTGTATTTGAAATTAACTGCTGGTTCTCCTGAGCTGGTAATTATATCCACTGGTATGAATGTTTTTGTTCTCAAAGTATGTCAAACATGGTCCCCTCCACTACTTTATACTCCTACAAAGTTTTAAGAGCATACAGGTCTTAGGAGCCACTTAGGCACATCTGTCAACTAATGAAAAATTTGAAAACTGAGATAGCAAAGTGATTTGCCAAGATCACTCAGCTTACTGCACTGAAACCCAGATATCTGGACCACAAGTTTAGCATGATTTCATGTTCTCCCATGACATCAACAATAGTATTCAGTAAGCCTGTCTAGGGAGACAGTCCAAGGGATAAACTTAGTCTGAGGTGAGCTAAGGAGCCTTCAGTACATACAGTGGAACTGAGCAAAATGTATCTGAGTCATTACTACAAGTGATAGAAAGAAGAAGAAGAAAGATAAAGAAGGGAAAAGGAGGCAGGGAATGAAGAAGGAAAGCCAGTGGGTACCATTTAGTACAGGGCACATAGAAAATGCTGAAGAGGTGTTTGGGGAAAGAAGAGAGGGAGAGAGAAAGGAAAAGGAAGTCGCTACAGCTGGACTCCACTGTCACAAAGAGAACTGCCACTTTGGGGGTAGGTTGGGGAGGAGGAAGTGAGCTGCTCTTTGCTGTAGGAAAACATCTTAATGGATTTTTTTCCTTTGTTCTTTTCTTCTGTAAAGGTGAGATCTAGCAGGTAAGATTTGAAACAAAAGGAGTCAGACAAAGACAGCAGGAAGAGAAGTTGTTTCTTATAATAAAGCAAAGAAAATGCAGAGTCACGCTGCTGGTGGTGCTTAAAGACGCTAAAGAAGACTGGATAGAGGAGAAGATAGTTATTAGACCTTAAAGGGCCTGCATGGTGAGGAATCTATACCATAATAATGTTGGACTCTGGTGCTTCTCATATTTTGCTGTGATTGCCTGTCACTGCTCTCCTCTTCCCCACCCCCAGCCCCCGCAAAGGATGCACTAAACTCCTGAAATAACTACAACATGGATTCATATCTTTTGTACTAGAGATACAGGGAGTTGGAGGTTGTAGGAGGAAAGGGTCAACCAACACACAAGGAATGGAGGAATGAGGGTGTAGAGAGAGAGCATAGCAGTTACTGCACTGAATTGCCTTGGTGGAGCACAGTGAGAACACACAGAAGCATGAACACCAGGCAAGACCTGAGCAGGAAGCAGAAGGCATGCCAGAGACTATTGGCAGGGGGACATGCTGGCTTTCTACAACATGTGGGAAGAGGGCTATAGTAAAGAAAGGCTGGACTCTAAAATCTAGGGGTTTGGAGCATGATAATTATTAAATTTAATGTCTATGACCTAGTTAAAATGTAAGTTCTGAAATAAATGTATCAAAATGGTCAATTGCATCTATATTTCTCTTCTTGAATTTTAGATTTCAAGTTCACAGACTAGGTAGTTTAGGCTTTTGCCATACATGTACCTTTCTGATAAAGTACATAGTTTTCTTGATGCTATTTGAAACTTCAAGACAAATTCTAATGGCTAAGGGCTCATCCAACTACAATAACCTTGTGCATGCCTTTATAAACAACACACCTTGTCCTGAGGGATTTGCTCCATATACAGATCTGCATCCATGCACATCAGCGTATATACAGTGATAATTATGAAATTTAATGTCTAGATCCTAGTTCAAATGTAAGTTCTGTTTCAGTGGGCCTGGTAGGGCATTTCCACCATGCTCCCAAGCCTCGTTGTTGCTCATGGTCAAAGGCAGGACTTCAGTTCTCCAAAAGTACCCAGGAGCTCTTGGGGAATCCTCCCACATGCTAAGCTCTTACCTCGTATTCCTCCTTGAACCCGTAGCCCTGGCCCCTCTTCATCTGGGTGATGTGTTGAAGCAGGTCCGCCACCCGAATGGCAGGCTGGAACTGGTCTCGGGGATAGCTCATCTCTACAGGGTCACAAGTCCGGTAGGGGTGAGTCTGAATGGTGAGGGTGGGCTGAGACAGCTCCCCACGGCTGCCATCTGCTTCAAAGGAAAAGAAGCAGGAGAAACTATCACTTCAGGAGTTTTGTACTTTGTACCTCACCCCCCCCCAGTCCCAGTGAGGCCCCAGGAGGGCAGAGGGTACTGTGCACTCCAATGGTCAGAAAAGTATAGAAAGACAAAAGCTACTGCTTCCCTGACTTGGCCCTGTGCCCAGATTGGAATGGTGGAATTACAAACCAGGGCTTGCAAGGGTCCTTGGTTCATTTCAGCTTCAAGGGCTCATTGATTGCTTGAAGACAAAGTGACAGTTTAGTGACTATCCCTTGCCTATCCTCTCCTTAGTCCTTCTCTAGGCTTCTTAAGTACCTTGGCCAATACCAGCAAATCTCAGGACCAGTAAGAAGCCAGGCTAAGTCCTGGGAGAACCTTCTTGTTTGGGAAACTGCAGGCATGGATATAGATAGTCTGCAGATGAGGGGAGTCTCAAAGACCTAGCCAGAAGATCCATCTGACTGCTTCTGGAATTGTGTATCTATGATCTGATTTCTCTCTTAGTTTGTTTCCTTTGCATTGTACACTGGGGAGAAGTACAGCTAGTCTTGTGCACCCAGTAGGTAGCAGGCACTCTAATCCTCCAGCCCCTCTGTAGCAATGGGCTCTGTACAGAGGCCACCTTTTTTCTACCATCTATACCTCACTACCACCGACCCTGATATGCCCCAATCCCAACTTGTAGATTTCTCTAAATTTCTTTCTTCACTCTCATGGCCATCCCATCTTACACCCCTTGATATAGCAATGGGGTTTTCCCTCAGTTGGTAGTGTCTACCGAGCATGCACAAAGCCCCGAATTTGGTCCCTGGCACCATATAATACACGGTTTGCAAGTGATTACTATTTAGATATCCAAAATGGGGAGACAGGAGGATGAGAAGTTCAGTCACCCCAAACTAAATAGCAAGTTTGAAGCCAGCTTTGACTATATTAGACCCTACCTATTAAAAAAAAAAGTTAGACTTTTCCCTCATAAAAAAATCTCTCTACATGAGCTGATTCAGATGCCTTCTGTTGTTTGGTCGCTTTGGAAACCATTTCTCTTTCCCAGAACCATCTATGCTTGGCATGTTTATATCCTCCTCAATACTCTGACAGTCTGTGCCCTGGGGCCATTCTGTTTGTACCATGCAAGAGATAAGGCCTTCCAGATGTAGCAGATGATGGGTATATCCAGATGTTTTCAGACATTGAGATTCCCATGCAGACATCCATGAAGCCTGTGTTATGCTCTTTCCCTGAGAGACTTAGTGTATATTCCAGATTTTTCTGCAACTTGTCTTTTTAAAAGCCATGTCCCCTTCAGCTTGTTTGTCTCCCCTGTCACAATAATCCATCAAGCGGAGTCTATGGGAAAACACAATCTGCTCCTATGTGATGATATCAAAATCAGTTCCTCACAGGAGAGGATACTGGAGAGACATGTCTGGCTCACAGGATGACCAATTGGTCACACTTGCCTAACCCCTCTTTGGCTTGGCATTAGTATTCAAAGTATACTGTTCAGGGAAACCAATCAGTTCTGGGAGAATGCAAGTCTTGGTTACCCCCATGTGTTCATCTGTGTCATGGATAAGTCAGGGACACACATTCTTCACTTTCCATCCTTCTGTCTGTCTGACTCCACTGGCTATCATCTCCATGGGAGAGCAAGTTATGGATTTGATGAGCCTGTGCTTGAGACACTGACTGGATCAGACCTCATTAGTGTATGAAGTATGTGTGTGTTTCCCATGGTTTCAACATGTCCTGATTTAATGCAATGAGTAGAAAAGACAGAGTTGGCTTCTGGGAATTAGCCCAATCATCCAATAGAAAGATACTGAGGATACAAGTTCATACGCAGGGAAGAAAGGCCAAAGTGAGATGTTAAAACAAAGCAAAGCAAAACAAAACAAAACAATCTTTCTGGCTGCACAAAGAGTAGTACTTCCTACCTTCCCACCTTTGTCTTGGTAATAAATAGATACATCTTTACTAGCATTGATTGAATATAATTCCTGGCACATATTGGGGTTGCGTCCCTCCTCTGTCATACCCTTGTAATTGTGAGTTAGACTTATGAGAGGGTCTAGAAGGGAAACTAGGTTAGAACTGACTGAAGCAAAAAGACCAGAGCCTGAGAGATGATGGTACATTCAAGTAAAAGTAGAGACACAGGTATAAACAAAGCCATGGTACAGTGCTGTGACAGATGACATGAAGAAGATCCAGAAGGGCTGAGAATACGAGGTATCAGGACCAGCGTGAAGCTATTGAAGGTTCTGCAGAAGAGCCCCACCTTTTAAAGACTCACACTCTTTCCCATGGGTGTCCCAGCTGTCATGGACTGGAGGTGACTTTCCAGTGAGCATCACGCCTGTGATGGTGTGATAGGAGTGGAGATGGAGATGAGGGGAGATCTGAGTGTGAGTTTATAGATGCCACACTTCACGGTGACATCAAGTCAAGGCCTAGAACCTGAGTTTTCCACATAAACACCACCATGTGCCCTTTCTAGAGATATGCCCTGCCCCTATCTTTTCTAAAGCACTCAGGGTGCAGGCTGTACGGGAGACCAGCTGCCTGGCAGAGGCAGGCTTCCTAGGAGTTGGCACCTGGCAAATCTTTGTGACACGCCAAACATTCCCAAACTGAAAAGGCTATCAATATGGATATTTCCTCCTAAACACATTGCTAGACAGACTGTAAACTCAGTGTCAGCAAAACCAACAGTGGGATAGAAAATAGATGCATTTGAAATGTAAGCACTTGTATTGCTGCAACATTTGTAATGATGCCGACACACTAATGATGCCGGGAGGACTTGGAACCAAGGGATTTTCAAGGTTTATTAATCCAACTAGCTGGACTCCCCTTTCCAATGGGTCTTACCTCACCTATTCCCTTATTGACCTTCGATAATGCACAAGCGATGCCTTTTATCACGCCCCATTTCGCCAGACGCACTATGCTTAATTTTCCATCATTAGGTTTAATGAAAACCCAATTTCACAACTCGCTTCTCTCAGGAACCTACAAGTAATGCTACGTTTTTTATCAGCACCAATTAAAAAGCGTTATGATGTTCCTATTCGAGAGGGAGCCTTAAAACTAATGTGCGAGTCTGCCGCAAATTCAACAAGGGCGCCAGAATTCACACACTGCCCATAAAATGTAACTCAAACCAGCTGGCCCAGGGAGAGGCCATTTTTCATTTTCCCTCTTCATCAGACCTTCCATTTTCATACTCTCCATTTATAGGTCTTGCATATTTATGGATCATGTAAATAATATTTGGTGTTTCTTCTGTACTTCTTACAGAGCTACTTCCTGAGTCTGTGTAAGACCTCTCATCACTGTGTAGGGAGCTTGTAAGATAGGTTCAAGAAGGCTTTGGGTCATACTGAAAAGATTTGGGTTAACAGTTATCCATCTGTCTCTCTGTTTTCCTCTCTTCTGTCTTTCTGCTAACTCCTCTTCTTTCCTCCATAGGATCCTGGCATAGTCCCTCCCTCTAGCACCCTATCTCCAATTTTCTGCCACCAGGCTTCCAGATTATCCTGTAGTTTCAGCCACTGTGTTTCAATCATTTGATTGACATTTCCACTTCAACTAGTTAACAAATACTTCCTACATACCTGTCTTATTCAAAGCACCAAGTTAGCCACATGTGCATACACGCAGGACACAGCGGTGTGTGGGTGGAGTGTTGCAGTAGAGATAAACACATTGAAGCCCTTGCAGGAAGACAGATGAAGAGATAAGTTGTACACAGTCGAACCAGGCTAAGCAGGGACAGGTACCTAGGAGATGGAGGACTATGTGCTGCAGGGTCAGATGCAATGGAAACAGGCTGTATCCTTCATCATTCACCTCAGTGCCTCTTGATATCTCTGTGTGCAATCTACGTGGGTACCACCTGATAAAACTTTCTGTGACAATAGAGACCATTTCCATCTGTGCCTTGCAATATGGTAGCTATTAACTACATGTAGCTGCTGAGCGACAGAACTGTGGCTAATGTGACAGAGGAACTAAATTTTAAATTTTGTTTAGTTTCAGTTAAGTTCATTGGAAGCATCCATGTGCAGGAGCTCAAGAGCTGGCTTACTCAGTATCGTGCTTGCCGAACAAGCATGAGGTCCCAAGTTTGGTCCCCCTAGAATCCATGTAAAATAAAACAGCCAGATAAGGTGCCATACATATGGAATCCCTGGGCTGGGGAGGCAGAGATGGCTGGAGTGTGCTGGCTGGCTGGAGGCAGATATAAGCAACCTCCAAGTTGAATGAGAAATGCAGAAATGAGAAAGGATACAGTGGAAATGAGAGAGTAAGATATGCAGTGTCGACCTCTGGCTTCCTACAAGCAGACACACATCCTCACCCAACACACTCACACCCTTGTAGACACATAGGAATGTATTCACTCACAGGCATAAAGAGAAGAAATACCCACATGTGGCATATGGGTACCTACTGGGCAGCAAAGATCTAGAGGAAGTCAGAGAAAAGAATTGTGTTTTGGAGTCACATAGATGGGAAAAGGGATCTACAGCAGCCTGTCCAGAGGAAATACTAGACATGCCATGGATATAATTGAAATTGTCCTTGTAGCAACATTAAATACATTTTTTAAAAAAGAGCATTGGTCATTAATTTCAATAGTATTTTTTTTAACTCAAGACATATAAAGTAATATTTCAACATATACTCAGTGTAAAATTATTAATGCTGTCTGTTGTATTCTTTATTGATAGAAAAGCTTTGAAATCTAGTGTGTACCTTACACTTCTGGAGTATTTCAGTCACACTGGTCATATTTCCAGGGCTCAACAGACACTGGTGACTAATGGCTATGGTGTCGGACAATGCAGGTGCACACAGACCTATCTTGAGCCAGATAAAATTCTAAAGAGGGATTATTTAGAGCTTGAGTGAACTCTAAATAAAGAGATATTGGTCTTATGTAAGACAGCTCTAGCCCAAGTACTCTGCAATAAAACTTTGTACGACGACAGTAGGCTTGTATCGTTTCACCATTCAGCAAGGCAGCTCTTTGCAACCCGTAGCTACTGAACACTTAAAATGTAGACAATGTGACTGAAGGCATACATCTGTAATTTCAATTACTTTGAATGTAACTAGCTGCAATTGGACAGCAGTTAGTCATTTTCTAAGCTTGGCTTCATTATGAATGAAGGTACTATATAAAATTATGGGCAGGTGGAGTTTCATTTTAGTCTTGGTTAAAATGCTTACAGAATTATTTCAGAAATGGTCAGAGTCTATAGCCTGAAAGATTCTGAGTTTGGGTCCTGACAGAAAAGGGCTGGGATCCTGGGTTGACCAGTCATAATTCTGTGACCTTGGCCAAGTGATAGATTTTGTGAGACTCCGTTTCTCTGCCCATTCTCCACCACACAGGAGAAATAAGTGTGAGGACCCAAAGTCACAAAGGGTGATAACTGCTCTGAACAATACAATACCTATTACCAAATGAAAGAATAGTGACATTCTGCACAATGTCCCAAAGGCACATGAGAATGCACACAATGGAAGGAATCCAGGTGGTCTTCCAGGCATCGTGGCAGTTTACATATGGTTTGAATGAGGTTCCCCAATGGTTTTCAAAGTGGTCATAGTGAGAGAAGATAGTCTCCTGGTGACTTCAATATTGAAGAGGGTTGTTATTGAGAGCAAAACTGGCCTGTACCCTTTCACTGTCTTCCTTTCTCACCAGGTGCACATGCTTCTGTTATGCTAAAATATAGTCAAAGGGTCCAAAGGGACCCTCAGCAGTGAGCAGAGGAGATTTTCAGCATCCACAACTGAGTGAAATGAATTGATTTGCTTTATAAAATATCTAGCCTCAGGTATTTTGTTATAGCAATGAGCAACAACAAAACTAATATAGCAGAGTAGCTTCTTTCTCCTTTCCTTGACTTCATTTTGCTCTCTTCCTTTCCCACTGCTACTGCCTGGTTTGGGTCCTTCTGACAGGAGTACTCTCTCAGTATCCTAATAGCTCTTTTCTGCTTTTATAGCTTCACTTTAAACAGTCAAGTCATTTTCACCAAAAGTCTTCACAGAGTCAAGATAAAAATGTCTGAACCAGTCAACCAAATTCCTGTAATTTCTGATACCACTATCAGTCTCTAATCTCATCTATCAAAATCTTTTCAAATCCATGTGCCCTTTAGGGCAGGAAAACACAGAGATTGGATGGCAAATATCTAGACTGCTTGCTGGGAGCACGGAGTCTGAGGGGAGACAGGGTGTTAAAGGAGGAGGAGGAGGAGGCTGCTGGATCACCTGCTTACTGTGGGGATGTGATCATAACCAGTACAGTGGGAATAGAGAGTACAAGGTTTGAGAAAACCTTGGCTTCAAACAGGAAATTCACAACTTGGCAGCTCTGAAACCTCAAATAAGTTATAGAGGGCCTAAAATTATTGTTTGTAATTGCTGATGGTGATGACCATGACTACATGCCATCATCATCATCATCATCATCTCCAATTGATTATCATCTAGTTGGTCATTGCAGAGGTTAAATGGGATTCCACTGTAGAATGTCTCCAGGGAGTACCTGGTCTGCAGTAGATGGCTTTCTTCCTTCCCCCTCTCTCAGCAAACAGCAATACAACCATAAGATAAACTCACAATAGAACTGAAATCGAAGTCTGTCAACCAACCTAAGTGCCAGAATTTTGGAGGAGTATCTGTGGATTATAGTACTATCATACTTAATATATGCAGAAAGATAAAATCTTTGTCAAAATTCCTTTAGAATCTCTGCATTTGTATAAAATAATCTTTCCAGCTTCAGGCAGTTCCGACTTCCTACCACCTTGAGTTGGAAGCAATTGTGGGTTTTTTTTTGTTTGTTTGTTTGATTTTTGTTAAATCAGAAGATAAAGCAGTTGGATTGTGGTTTGATGTCATGTTATACAAAATTATGACCTCTATTTTTTTGAAATCGAGACTTATTCTAGGATGGGTACATGAGATTTGTGGCCTCTCAGGGAGGGACACTCACTACACATGGCTATCTCATACCCAGTTGATGAACTGCTATCACTCAATATTCTGGTAGACTGAAGTATTTTTTCTTGGTTTCATGTACTTGAAATGGATCTAATTGAACATGTAAAAAAAACAGCATGTAGACTGTTACTTGGTGTGTGCGTATGTTTTAGAGCTGAAATGATTATGACAAATTTGAGTTCTCATACCAAAAGGAACCTTGTTCCTCAAGGTTAAAAAAAAATTACTGGTCTTAAGAACAGAAAAGAAACATCTCAACTTCTTCTACTTTCTTTCTAGGGTCAGAGAAATCAAAGACCCCAACTACCAAATGAGAAGAAGCACCTGTCCTGGTGTTCTCTTCTCCTCAAACCTCTCCATTGGAATCTTTGACAAAGACAAAGACCGACCAAAGCACCCTTGTGTCCAAGATGCTGATCCTGCCATGTTCTTTCTGATGAGAATCCATGCCTCTTCTCTGAGGGGGAGCTTGTACTGCTCCTTGGGCACTTTCACCAGGGGCAAGGCTCAAGGCTCAAGGCTCAAGGCTCATGCATTGGTATGGGGGCTGTGAATGACCATCGTTTCTGCTTAACTCACAAGAGAAGAAGCACAAAAGTCACCAGTGTAAAACAACGGCAGCGTACTTGCCATGTTTACTGACAAAACCAGAGAAACTCCTCTTTTCTTTAAAATTAAATACGCACAAATGAGACAGGAACAGGATCTCATGAAAAATACACCATGTTAGCTAGCTGTAAGAAAATTTATGTTCTATATGTTTGGTTTTTTTTTTTTTTTTTTTTTAATTCACATTATTTAGAAGAATAGCAGCCTGTGTTTACTCTTTGCTGAAGAGTTTTTCTGGCTGGTAGGGACCCCAAGTTAATTTGGATGCTTACACCTTCCTGATATAGCTCAGGAACTTATTCCAAGATCCATGAGAATATCCTGATTTCTTTGTGTCAACTGGGGTGTCCTGATCCTCCTTGTAGGTCCTGCCCAGGCAATGAAATTGGAGGAAAGTCTTAGCAACATTTTTTGTAGCTGAGAAGGCTTATCCAGCTACCTGTCTCTGCAGTTGCATACCATCATGTCTGGGTTTGATGAGCAAAACTTCTAAAATAGTCATGTCTTCACGCTGGGAGCCAGCTTTGGGGTGGCACCAATGTAAGATGAGAAGCTATTTGAAGAGCTGAAAGAACTGGGGTCCCGAAAACCCATCTGGAACCTATTCTGATGCTCATTTTTCTATTACTGTTAGACAATTCACTATGTTTTCATTGCAGTCAATCTGACATGGCTTCTTCTATTTAGAGCATATTAGCTTATATCATAGAAAGCAAAAATACATTTTGAAAATGCATCTCTAAAATCTTAGAAAAATCTTAGAAAGTCAAATTCGAGAGCATATGTAGAAATAAAGGAAAGGCAAGGTTAGTAAGACAGTTTTCCAGTTGAGCATGTTCAGTACAGGCTGGTGTTATAAGGGACTAGATAGAACAGTTAGATCTCATTAGGAAAGGGAAATAGAATAATATATATACATACATGGATAGAAGGGTGTCTGGAGAGAAAAAGAGGGAAGAAGGAATTGTGTGAGGGAATATGGGGAAGGACAGCTAAAAATAAGGAGGGGGGTTGAAGGTAAACATGAAAACCTAATATAGTAGATGTTTGTATTTTGTCTAAGCTCCACCCACAGTTACCTGGCAACAGCCAGGTGTGCCTGACTCACTATAAAAGGGGTTGTTTGCCCCTCCTTTCTCTCTTGCTCTTGCCTTCCTGCTCCTGCTCTGTCCTCTTGCCCCTTCCCTGTCCTCTTGCCCCTTCCCTGTCCTCTTGCCCCTTCCCCTTCTCTCCCCATTCCCCTTCCTGCCTCTCTCTCCATTTGCTCAAGGGCTGCCTCCTCTCTCTCTCTCTCTCTCTCTCTCTCTCTCTCTCTCTGACCCCCCTTCTCTGTCAACTCCTCTTCCCATGCCCTGGTAAAATAAACTCATTTCTATAGTTTACCATCTTGTGGCTGGTCCCTCAGGGCGAAGAAATGCCTCAGCATGGGCCCATGTAGGCACGCCCTATCCCACATCTTACCACACATCCACCAAAACATATTCCTTTTCTCCTTTATCTTTTTATAAACACAACAGTAGACACTTCCTAAAATATATACATGTATGAAGTCAAACTAAATGAAGTTGCCAGTATTGGAGGAGGCAGGGTCTCAACTACCTATCTGTTGTCAGCAAATGAAGCTTCCAGTACTGGGATTGGGTTACATTTAGCTAAGTTGTTGTTCCAAAGGGTTCAACAGGAATCACCAAACAACTCAGGCTGTCCAGACTATAGGCTGCTCTCCACAAATTGACAGCAAGGCCCCATTGCTGAAGATAACACCTACAAACCTCATTGACCGTGATAGAGCCAGTGCCTACAGACAGCCTTCATCTTTATGGTCCAGTGTATTAGGTACAGGAAAGTAGTCTGTATGATCTAAAAATGGGAACATAAACACCAAGCCAGCCACAAACCCTTTATCTAGAGTGGTGTACTATCTGCAAGATAGGCTGGGGCAATGGTGTTACAAAGCTTGTGGGAGTAACCATCAAATAGCTGACTGAACTTAAGGCTTACTCTGTGAGTTAGAACGCATACCCAACACTGCATTAGTGACCAAGAACCCTAGATGAGTTAGCTCAGGAACTTAAGGTAACTCCAAATAATACTGGTCTTAAAAAAATATAGTGATAAAATGATATTCTGCTGTGCTTGTAGATTAGAACCTTATTAGCCATCCTCAGAGAAGCTTCCTCCTAGAGCAGATGGGGACAAATCTAGGAACACACAGCCAAACATTATACAGAGAATGAGAGACTATTGGACACTCAGGCCTAAATGAGATATCTCCATCAAATCTCTCCACTCAGAGCTCAGGAAAGCCTATGGAAGAGGAGGCAGAAAGAGTATAAGAGCCAGTGGGGATGGAGGACACCAAGAAAATAAGGATCTCTCAATCAACATGAGCAAAGCTCATACAAACCCAGAGTGTGAGGCAACAGCATGCACAGGGACTGCACAGGTTGGCACCAGGTCCTCTGTGCTTATAGCATGGTTTCCAGTTTACTGTTTTTATGGGATTTCTGAGTGTGGAAACAAGTAGGTCTTTGATTCCTTTGCCCTTTCTTGGGCTCTTTTCTTTCCCTTGGTCCTGTCCAATGTTGATGTGATGGTTTTAGTTTTACCCTATTATATTTTATTTTATTATATATTCTTTCAATCAATGAATGCAACTCTAGCCACTAGGGTAAAGGTTAATAACCAAACTGTAATTTATTTATTTATGCCTTCTGAGGGAGGAAGGATCGGTTTTCTCTATTGAGTAACACTAGGTATAGCAATTACTCCAGGAGGACAGGCCTCACATTTCAGAAGCAGTTGACCAACATTTAGTGGGTCTACAGTTTGTGTGCATGTGTGTGTGTGTGTGTGTGTGTGCAAGCTCTTTTGTTTGGTTATACTTTTTTTTGTATGTGTGTGTGTGGTATTTTAATTTTTTTTAATTTAGGGGGTTGTTGGTTGCTGTATTGGATTTTTGTTTGCTTATTTTTAGAAATAACTTAAAGTTAGATGAGTGGTGTTGGGGAGAGAGGATCTGCAAGGACTTGGAGAAGAGGAAGAACATGATAAAATATATGATAAGTTTTAATTGTTTTAAATAATAAATAATAATAATAAAGACAGGAATGCCACCATTTACAGCAAAATGCCTGCAACTGGAGGACTTTATGTTCAGTGGAATATGACAGGCAAAGAAAAGCCAGAGCCATATGCTCTCTTTATCTGTAAGAGCTGAAGGACAGCAACCTGGATCTAAACCATTGATAACCAGAGGCTGGGTCATGTTGTGACTCAGAGGTAGAATGGAAAATACCAGTTACCCTTGACCAGTGCATGTCCCACCATGTGTTGAAATATTCAATCCAATGTCATCAATCTTCACAATGAGTAGATTAACCAAGAATAAAACAAAATTATTAAAATCTATTTTTTAAAAAAATTAAATATTTTAAATTTTTTAATAATTAAAATATAAGTACATCTTTCCTCATCTTCTTTTCTCTTTCCTCCTCCTTCCATGCACCCTCCTCCCTTACTCCTTTTCAAATTCATGGCCTCTTTTTCTTTAATTGTTATGTAAATATACAGATATGTAAATGAATAAATACAACCTACTCAGTTCATTTAGTGTTGCTTGTATGTATATTATTTCAGAGGTGGTCACTTGGTATGGGGTGTCCATTGGGGACTTATCCCTCAAATGACTATTTCTCCAGCTCTCAGCATTTCTAGTTACCTGTAGTCTTTGTTTAGGGGTAGGACCCCATGAGATACCAGCTGTCTTCCACAACATCATGTCTATTGGTGTGGTCATTGTTCGGGTCCTGTTATGATGGGTGTAGTTACAACCATAATTTAAAGCTTTTATTAGAAGTAAAGAAAATATTGTTGAGGAACCAAAAGACAATGAGACAATGTCCAAAGTTAAGAAAAGCACTAGAATTTATGAGAATGAAGAACAGGCAGAAACTTGTGGAGAATTATTTCGAGAAACTTCCACATGAAAAAGTAAGGGAAGGAGAACTATGGGCTATGTCTTTTCTCTGTCTTTACCATCTACTCATGTGTGTTCATGTTGTAAAACTCAGTTAAATATAGATATAAGCTTGAAAGTCATGGTGACTATTACATAGAATGAAGATCATAATCTTGAGAAAAAGCCATACAAAAATATACTTCAAAATTTCATGACTAAAATTTCTAACTTTATCAGTAAAAACCAATGTACAATAATAAATAAAAACTATGTAAACTCCTTTTTATCTTTCAGGTATTATAATCAATGTGTAATATTTTAATATTGCTGCTGTTAGAGTATGTAATTTCTCTCAACATGTATTTGTATTTGGGTAAGTCAGCAAGATCAGCATATAAAATGAAGAGAGTACAGGTTTCAAATACAAACAAACAAACCAACACCAGAAGAAAGGAAACCCTGGGTTGAAGTTCTATCACAAGCTCAAGCTTGATGCACCAGCACAAGGAGCCAAGAATGGATCCCTGCTCCCATGTAAAAAGCTGGCATAGCTATTTACAGCTGTCATCCTAACACTGGGAGGAAGAGAGGAGAGGGAAGATTTCTGGAGCTTGTTGGCTATCAGCTTAGGCTAACCAGGTTCAGTGAGAGATCCTGTCTAAAGGGAATAAGGCATAGGCTATGATAGAGCAGGACATGTGAGGACCTCCTCCTGCCTCTCTACGTATGCACACTAGAGCATATATCACATACTGGAGTGCACATGTCAGTGTGCCTGGTGTGTGCACATGTGTGAGCACACACACACACACACACACACACACACACACACACACACCCCAAAACACTTGTTACTTGTGTGACAGAGCTATTGTAAACCTAGAATTTAATTTATAGACCCCAAGACCACTAGAAATCTCATTGATCTTACAGGCAAATGAGCAATCTGTCTTTAGAGGCACTTTTATAATCTAAGGCACATTAGTTAGTTACCTTGGAACAATACCACCTCCACTAAAGATGAACTCACAGTCAAAAAATAAAATATAGAAGATGACAAGTTTATCCCCGTGAGGGAGAAGCTGTAGACATGATGCTAAGAAACATGCCTCCCAAGAATTGAAAATAATAAAACAATTGTAGACACCATAAAATAAATACATTTGGATGGATTAAAGCGGGGGTGAGGGGAAGGAAGAAATATGAATGTGTAACGATACAACACATAGCAGAGTCAGAGAGGCAGACCTGAAAAATACAAAGCCAACTTCTAGAGATGAAAAATATAGTCCTTGAGAGTAGAAAGTACATAAAACATCCCCAAACGGAAGGTGATGGGATGCAGAGATGTTAAGGATACAGGAGAGAGGCTGAAGCAAAGGCAAACCTATCTTTTAGCTTTGGAAATAATAAACTAATAACAAACCTTTTACAAAAAAATGATTGTGGAGAAAACGACAGATAAACTGGTTAGCTAATGCTAGAGTGGTAGAGCATGCTTAGCTGGTGAAGGCGGAGTGGCCAAGGGGAAGCCATACTGGACACGTACGTACGTACTGTTGTGGACAAGGCCAGGGCCAGACAGTATGGGCAATGTATAGTGATGACATCAGATATGAGGCTTCTCTATGTCCTTCCCCCAGCTTCTTCCAAAGCCCAAACCTGCATAACTATAGTAGAACATTTAGTCAGGAAATGGGTGGACAGTAATCTAGACTCAGAGATGGTTTGTTCCAAGGGTTTATGCTGCAACAGGACACTGGCCATGGTGTCCCTTTCCTGTGTCTATGCTGAGGGCTAGTGACTGTAGCAATGATGAAAACAAGGAAGTGCTTTTGGGAAATACTCCCTGTTGTCAGGGTCTCACAGATGGGTTCCTATCTCTTCCAAGGGCCCTTGAATGTAGGCTTTCATGGGACCACAATAGTCAGCTGACATTGTGGTCATCATTTGACAGCAGTGCTCCAGTGACCCGCATGCTTCTGATTAAGACCACTGGACTTGACTGGTGTGGGTGATTGGCAGTTGGGGTTGTTAGCTTTGTTTTGAGTAGATATCCAAGTAAGAAGTTCCACTTATCTAGTCTGTAAGAAATAAGCAAAATATGAGTGTATAGACTTAGCGTTGTAATAGCTGACACAGTACTGGGAAAGCAGACTTGCTTCAGAGGTTCTTTTGTGGATCAGAGCGAACTGGGGCATTGGGAAGGCTCTGTGTGTGTGTGTGTGTGTGTGTGTGTGTGTGTGTGTGTGTGTGTGTGTGTTTGTGTGTATGTGCGCGCGCACAAGCTCATGCATGTGTGTGTATGCCCTGTTATCTTCTACTTCTGCTCCAACCAGATATAAGTGCCTTTATAAAATGTTTTAAAAGATAGACTTCCTGAGAGGATTTCATTTGACGAATGAGTTTCACTATTATGTCTTTTTTTTTTTTTTTTGAAAACTTTGATTTATCTTTTTGTCACAATTTCATGAAAGTCAGCGGGAAATAGCAGAAGAGCCAATACCAGTGTTCTGCAGCATGGGCTTTATACACTTAATATAATTGAAGCCAAAATGATGGGTGTTCAGGGAGCCAGAAGCCATGTGAAGGGTGTTCTGTGGTCTTAACCACTTACTGTTCTAACTGGGAAGTGAGGAATCTAGCTGGAGGTTGTCTATGGGAGCCTGCAACATATTGTTGGACCACAAAGAGGAAGGGCTATAATTGTGCGCTTTTAAGATGTTTTAGCTCAGTGGGAACAAGAGTACTTTTAGTAAGATATGTCTACTGTTCCATTCTTGAATGTGCGCTATTCAGTTTTACTTTCAGAGTCATTTATGTTAGAAAATAATGGACCTGAAAAAAAAATGCTGAACTTTCACCTAAAAAAAAAAAAAAAAAAAACCCAAAGCAGACAATGAAATACCATTCAAAAATGCTATACAAACCAATGACAAAATATGGTAAAAAATGCTGGCTGATAAGGACTGGCCTTCAGGGAGTGTATGGTTTACCAGGGGAGACTGGAGTGTGTCAAAGGAAGAAGTGTAAGGTTGTTGAACACCAGAAGGATGAATATTGCTGAGAATTTATGGAACATCAGTATGTGTCTGTGACATGCTAGTGCAAATAAAATCTGCAAGGAAATCTGAAAAATATATCTTGGTCAGTAATTTACTACAGGCAGAAGTAATGAAGACATGTAATTTGTGCAGTTTTGATATTTCTGCAAGCACAAAAGGACAACTTGAGGGTGGTATTTAGGAAACATTTATGTATGAAGTAAGAATGAGATTATATGAGGAAGGGAATGAGTCATAGATAAAAGGACTGATTGAAGCTTCACAAGGGCCTGCAGATGGAACCTGATGTCATTGCTGTTTTGGACAGAATAACAGCCAGCATAAAAAAAAAAAGTCAGTGGAAGATTCATGTTGCCTTCCTTACTTTGGTCCAGACCAGGACAGCCTTAGCTGCTTATTCTCCAAGGGAGATCCTGTGTTCGATAGGACTGTGTGGTGCTTTAAATGAGAACCATCCTCACCCCACGGGCTCATATATTTGAATGTTTGGTCTCCAAATAGTAAAACTATTTGGGAAGAATTAAGAGGTGTGGCTTTGTTGGAGGAAGTATGGATCCCTCTGCCTCATGCTTGTGGCTCAGGATATAAGTTCTCAGCTACTTCTCCAGTGCGTGTCTGCCTACATGCGCTATGCTCTCTGCCATGATGATTATAGACCCACTCTCTAAAACTGTAGGCCCAATACATTTATCATCTTCTGTTGCTTTGGTCATGGTTCCTTAGCACAATGACAGAAGAGTAACTAAGATAGACTGTTGACAACTTGAATAATCTGCATAGGAAATTCTATAGACTTGAAAAATGACATAATGAGTGAAGCTGTTACTTCAGTTAGAAAAATCTTTGAAGACAGGGACATGTTTGACCATCATGTCTCTGTTAATATGACAGAGAAGGAAAAGAGAGTTCCTTCTCTCCATGACCAGGGTCCTATCTGCAACCTGACCCTTCTAGTAGCTGAAAACATAATGGCCACAATTCCAGAGATGCCCTGGGTCTACACCAGGTTCTCTGCATATATGCTGTGGCTGTTAGCTTGGCGTTCTTGTGAGACTCCAGTGAGAAGGAATGTATCTCTGACTCATTTGCTTGTTCTTGAGACTATTTTCCTCCTATTGGGTTGCCTTATCTGGCCTCGATATGAGGGCTTTCACCTGTTTTATTATATCTTGTTTTGTTTTGTCTTGTCTGACTATTGCCTCTTGGAGGTCTGGTCTTGTCTGAAAAGGAAATGGAGCGGGAGTGGATCTGGGGGAAGAGAGGAGGGGGGAGGGAGCTAGGAGGTGTGGAGCAAGGAAAAACTGTGGTCAGGATGTACTATATGAGAGAAGAATCTATTTTCAGTAAAAAAAAAAATTCAAAGGGAAAAAATAGATGCCTGAGTGATGTACAGTTGAGTACCAGAAGAAAGGGGAAATGTACGGATGTCTGAAACTCTCTTTGACAACTATAATATAATCAAGATGGATTAATGGATAAGGAGATAGATGACAAAATAAGTCTAGTGAAATATTAGCAGAAGACTCTAGGTGATGATTATCTGCTGTTTTTTTTCCTTTTCTGAATAAAGATATCAAGAAAGACACCGCTGTCTGTTTCCATATGAGGATCCTACATTATATCCTGACAATTGCATCACATTCATGAATTACAGTGTATCTTTTTGGACATATGTCATCTTCATGAATAGCAAGAGTGACTGACTGACAGTGAAGCTATCTCATATCTGTTTCCTTTAGCTGACTGTAAGCTCTGTGACAGTAGATGCCACAAACCTGTTGCCCCAACGTATCTCTGGGATATGAGTTGGCACCAGCATATTGTTCTGCCAAAGGTCTGTCCTCTAACTTGCTAAAAAACATGGCAAGGGCTGTCTACTGTGCTATGCTCCTGCTTCTATTTCTTTTGTCCTATAAAGTGTGAGCAAGGCATATTTACCAAGAAGTGCACTTCTAGTGGGTTAAGTCACACCCAGATTCAGCATCCATCTCATGTCAGTGTGACGTCAGCTTAGGCTAGACATTATCTGAAGTTTCTCATTGGTCCTAAAGTTACTGTGCACACGCTGAAAACTCAGCTCAGCAGTGTGTGTGTGTGTGTGTGTGTGTGTGTGTGTGTGTGTGTGTGTGTGTGTTTTATCTCTAACTTCCAAAACTCTCAAACTAATAGGATGGAGGAAACAACAAACTTCTAAGTAATGCTTTTCTCTAAAGAAACAGGCTTATTTTCTCTCTCATTCATCAAAATTGTAATAAGACAAAGGCATGCAAAATAGTTGCAGAGTAATATTTAGCTAAACTAGAAAGTTTCAATTTTGACAGGTTTTACAATCTCCAGTCTGACAGGTGACTTTGCCTTTTATTGATGGGGAAGAAAGAGAGAAAATGAAATGACTAACCTTGTCCAGGAGAGAAAATGTAAATGTATAACATTAAAATGAGGTAGAAGATTTCCTTGTCCATTTCAAACTGTATCCTGGATACTTAGAAAGAGTTTGTGGGTACAGTTAGCTACATAGACAACACAACTTTGATAGAGTAGAAAGAACAGCTCGGAAATCCCAAGACCAGATTCTTCATCCAAAGTTTGCCACTGAATTATCTAATTTTCCTCAACTCTGCTTATCTTAGATTTGATTAATTGAATTAGACTAATGTAGCCTGAACTCTGTTTCTCTGAGATAGTGTGAAATGATTCTGGCTATGTAGATGTGGCATGTAGCTTAAGGTTATGCATGGTTAGCTGCCCTTCAGTGACACTGAGGATGCTAGCTATCGAGCACACTTTGAGTGGCAAGGGACTGGACAGTCCACCAGGGAACTTCTACGAAATAATACAATTGTTTGTGCAGAGTGTCCTACAGTTTCTCATAAAATTGACTATATTTCCTTTCTGCTTTCATCAGTGAAAATGTTCAGCTTGATATAGTTCAATGGCGACCAAACATAACTCACACAACCAAAAGCTGATGGTTTTCCTTGAGGACAGACACATGACTACTGATGGTCAGGCCCAAGTGACATTTTATCACTTAATCATGTCATTGTCCATGTGTTAGAAGCCAGTCACAGAGATAGCCCTCACTCACAGGAAGGGAATGATACACAGACAGAATATACAGCAAGAATCTCTGGGGTCATCCTATAGGCTGTCAATCACATATCTTAAAATTATCTCACAATGTTTTTGTGAGAACCCAAAAATACACTAACAACAAAAATTTATAAACTTTAAAAAATGTGTGTGCTCTTATTATAATAAGCTTCTAGCTGATTTTGTTTAGCTTTGCCAGTTCTCCTGGTCTATTTAATGAATGTTTCTAATTTATAGTAGGTCCTAGGCTATACTGTATTCTTTTACATAGTGTTTTTCCAGCATCTGATATTTCAAGGGAAATAAATGTGTAATTTTTCCGATGACATGAATTGGCATTGACAGCAATCCTTAATCATTAAAGTGTTAACAATGGGCTTTGAATTACTTTGCCCAGATTTAAAAAAAATTCATTTCTTAAGTAAATGAATTAACCACATAATTGACAGTCAATTCCAGTAATAAGGCACTAATGAAGTGATTCTGCTAAGTAAAAAGTGTAACGTGATGAATTTGAATTTGTTAAACAACAGCTTACCTAATAAATTTCCACAGTAAATAAGTAAATGACTAGGGATTGTGACTAAACCTCCAGCACATCTCTGGCCCGTTAAAAACAACAACAACAACAAGAACAACAAGTTCAGAAAACAGCAATGGTGTGACTCTACCAGCCAGCATCCTTTACAGCATTGTCCTGGGCTCCTTGCCAAGCAGGATTAAGACAGCGAGTCTGACTGGCATGGAAGTGTCAGACTCTAAAGGGGAGATGGAGCTCAGGAAGATCTCCATGGTCCTACCCTGGGTGACTTGATTTCTGCCCTCAGTGTCTTTGTTGTTCAATCCCTTCAGTAGTGTCTTTTGGAAGTGTCTAAATTCAGAGAAGTCCCTATTTCTCAAATGCTCTACTCGCTGCACTGATAAGTTCACACAATTTCAAACATTTTTATCATTAAAACCTTGTTCTCTAGACCTTCAAAGCTAAGACAGGTCCTTGGCTTTCTAGATTCTCCACCAACATATCTGGCATACTTGTTTTATAGTCCTCTAGCAGGGATAATTTTCTGACACATCGCCTGTCTTTCTAAAGTCTTTGGTAAAATCTCACCTCTGCAAGACCAAAACCCTTGACTACTTGTGACTAAACCACTCAGGCTGTCCCACAGTTTTAGAGCATTTGCTATTTCTACCATGTCATATAATTTATTCATTTTTTAATTGTCTGTTTCTCATTCCCTCTCTATTTCCTGCCACTACTGGAATGTGGCCTTCAGAAAGACTCAGAAAGCAATCTTATATTTCTGTGTTATTCACTGATGTGGTACAGGAACTATGACATGTTAGCATGTAGTGAACAGGTGCCCAAGAAACATTGTCGAATGAGACCATGTCAACAATCTGAAGGGTTTCATGGCTCTTACAAATAGAGTTAGGAATAGAGTGTATTTTGGGATTTAAAACTTCAGTTCTAAGTGAGCCTGAGAGGGTATGTGATTATGTCTTACTATCTGGGGGAGAGGTCATTATCATAGCAGAATCATATGCAATCAAAAGATTAGTTTTCAAACCAGATTTGCCACTTGATAGCTATGTGGCATGGAGGAAGTTACAATCTGTCTGAATCTCAATCTCTACCCTTGCCAAAGAAGTTTAGTTCCATTAGCAACCACCATCTCACAGACGAAGAAGAATATCTGGTGTAACTTAAGACAGAATCTAGCACAGTCTTTGGCATATAGTTAGGAGTCAATGGATGTTAATACCTTCTTATAACACAACTAGGCATGCTGCTTAATACAGAAAGAGAAGAGAACTCTTCAGATTCTGCCAGCCATTAACAAGATTCATAAATGCATAAAACTGAAGACAGATAATCTGTGACTGGGGAAAGATTAGACATTAGCAATTGAAAACCTTGGAAAAGACATAGGGAGAGGTTATAAGTAGGGAGCAGTAGGACCCACGAAGTGGTTCTGAAGAGTTTCTATGTGATGCAGCCCAGGGAAGCGATCGTTTGGGGATGGGACCTTTAGAACTAATGGCAAAGCCAAAGATACTGGAATGACATCTTTCTAAGAAATACATCCGATGCCTTTTCCAGACCAGTACAATGATCTCTTCTTTGATCATCCTTCCTCTACTATAGGATTTAGAGCTGGGAGCAACTTTAGAAACCTTCCAGTCACCAATCCTTCACATTTCTAGCAGTGCCTAGGAATAATTGCTTCAATATTGAATAATTAAAATTGAACCACCGTGGGGCTAGAGAGGTGACTCAGAAGTTAAGAGCACTGGCTGCTCTTCCAGAGGTCCTGAGTTCAATTCTCAGCACCTACATGGTGACTCACAACCATCTATAAGAAGTTCTGGTGCCCTCTTCTTCCCTGCAGGTATACATTTGGACAGACCACTGTGTACATAATAAATAAATAAATAAATAAATAAATAAATAAATAAATAAATAAATCTTGTAAAAAAATGAACCACCATGGTCCATCTTGATTGCAAAATTAACAAATGATTCATGGAACACATAATTATCTATTATCCATTTTATACCATATACCATCATAATCTTTAAGAATGTATTGGTGGCCAAACAGAAGTGAATGCTCTACATGCTGTGATTTTACTGACTAAAGATGCTGATATTAGTCACAAAACATTTAGAGGAATAAACAAGCCTTTTCAAATGTGGCATTTCTGATATATACTGAGAGGCAAAGATATACACAGATAGCGCCGTTATCCAATTGTGATGCCTATGAACCACAATAATGAACATTATGGCAAGATAAAGGTATAAGAGTGGCACTTATATGTGGGTGTTAATCAACCACTGTCTAACTGAACTTAAGATCCTCACAACAAGAGAGGAAATCATGTCTGGTACTAGAAATCTAGAGAACTACTGGGGCTAGTGAGGTCATGGATTTTAGTGGAGAACTTATTTTGCTAAACCTGTAAAATTCCTAACTGCATTCTAAAACTTGTACTCACAGATAAGTATACTGTCACATCAAATCAAAAAAGCTTTGATTTTCAGCAAATGAAGATCATCCCAGAAAGCCACAACTGATGATAAGGCAAAGATCAACTGCTCAGGGGGAGCCTTGTCCCAGTGGATATGTTTATAACACAAGTCCTGCATGTAAGGCCCAGGAAATGTCACAGAAGAGGAGATGGAATGATTGTAAGATCCAAACCCCAGGAAGCCTGCTGTGAGATTGTGTTTTCTAGAAATGACAGGGATGTTACATTCATGTTACCTCAACAATGTGGTTGCCTAAAAAAGACCTGAACAATGGCAATACCAATAATCATGATACGTTGGAAGGGGAAGTCTTAGAGGGCTCTACATCTAGAGAAAGAACTTCAGTAAACTAATGACTGACTAGAGTCCTTAACTGGTTATCCAATACAAAATAGTCAGCCCTGAAATCATACACACACAAACAATACCCAACAGATTCAATGGGTTATATTTACATATTTATACCTCTGTTTTTCTATCTAACAATAATAATCAAGTAAAAAGAAGCCACCGTTTTTGAGAAGATGTGGGAGGAATTAGAGGCAGATGACAGAGGAAGGGTTGGAGGCAGGAAAGGGATGAGGGAAAGCAATGTAATTAGATTTTAATTAAAATTAAAAACCATATATAAAAAGTAGAACTTGTTTAGATTAGATATTTAGAAATCCCCTCCAAAGTTGACATTTAGTCACAGACCTGAATGGTGGCTAAAAAATAAAAGCAAGGGTGAAGAATATTCTTTAAAAAGTCAATGTAATTGTCGAAGCCATGTTGTTAAAAATGTATGTGTTTTCAAAGAACAGGGGAAAAGTTAATATTGCTAGGCTGTATTAAGCAAGCTAGTCAGTGGCTAGAGATAAAATTAAAGATGTCAACAGGGCTGGGGAAATATTGAGCTGGTAAAGTGCTTGCCACATTAGCACGAGGACCTGCGTTTGAGCCCCAGGATCCACAAAAAGAAACATGGATGTGGTGTTCCCTGCCTGTAATCCCAGTCCCTGGGGAAGCAGAGACAGGAGGATTCCTGGAGGTTGTTGATAGGCCAAGGCTAGAAAAATTAGTGAGCTACAGGTTCAAGGAGAGGTCCTACCTCTAGACAAAGGTATACGGGGCAAAGAGGATTCTCTGTCCATAAATTGTCTGCCATGGATGAATGAGGACCTGAGTGTAGATCCTTAACTTCCACGCAGAAGAGCTGTGCATGGTGGGGAGACCAGCAAGCCCCAGGGGCTCACTGAGCAGTCAGTCTGGACAATCAGTGAATAAGGTGGATTGAAAAAGAAACACCTGACATTGACCTCTGGTCTCTACATGTGTGGATTTACATGTATGTGTACATCCTTACAATACACACCCATAAATATGTGTGATCATGTGTGTAACTACACATATGCCCCCTACACACATACACACACACACACACACACACACACACACACACACACACACACACACACACACATGTAAACAGATGTCAGCTCATTCTGGGTCTCTATATACTATGAGGAGCATTTAAACTTTATTCTAAGAGCAACAGGGAATGGCTTGGGGTGGGGAGGGCTGATTGAGCACACATGATGAGATTTATATCTTTAAATCACAGGACAGGCTAGCCAAGTGTATTTTCAGAAAAAGTATAGCCATGGTATTGAGTTGTTTGATAAACCTGTGCTGATAGATCCACTTGAAAGGATAGTGACAGGATAGAATGATAAGGTTACAGTGACAACAGCCAGAGATCAGATCCATAAGTAGATGTATCTGACAGGGCACAGCTGGTTGAAGAGTCACCACTGGGGTACCCGCCGCAGTACAGACAGGAGTTACTGCTAGTCTGGAATGAGTCTCTTACTTTCTAAGCCTCTGTCATATCTGCAGATCAGAAGGAATTTCATCTAACCCAGATCAAAGACCCTGAAGATGAAAAGGGGTTTTCACCTAGCAAAAACTGAACTGTCCCAATGAGATATTATCTGAATAATGACACTCATTGCTAAATCAAACATGTCCAAAGACTTCAGGTATCAAGCTCTCAAGCTATCGATTAACCAAGAAAATATGAAGCAAGGCAGAAGATCTAATCAATAGCCAGAGCTTAAAAACAGAAAATATCTTGAGTGAGGTAACCCAGACCCAGAAAGACACGCATGGTATGTACTCACTTATAAGTGGACATTAGCCATAAAATACAGGAGAACCATGCTGCAATCTACAGACCCAACGAAGCTAAGTAACAAGGAATGCTCAAGGGAGAATGCTTAAATCTCACTAAGAAGGAGAAATAAAACACACATGAGAGCTGGGTGGAGGGAGGGAACAAGGGGGAGGGGGAGAAGGGGTGTAGAAGGGACCAGGGATGAGGATCAAATCGGGGATGGGAATGGAAGAGGACTGAGAGGGAGAATGGAAATCAGTGTGGGGGGCATCTCTGGGACAAGCCAGAAACCTGGGACATGGAGGCTCCCAGGAGTCTATGGGGATGACTCTAGCAGATTCCTAGCAGATTCTGAGACTCCTAGCAGATTGTGAGATGAAAACTTAAATGGCCATCTCCTGTAGCCAGGTGGGATTTCTATTAATTAATTAATTAATTAATATATTTATTTATTTTCATTTTTTCTCTTTATTAGATATTTTCTTCATTTACATTTCACATGTTATCCAGAAATTTTCCCTTACCCTCCCGCGTCCCCACCCTGCTCCCCTACCCACCCCCTCCCACGTAATGGCCCTGGCATTCCCCTGTACTGGGGCATATAGAGTCTGTATGACCAAGGGGCCTCTCCTCCCAATAATGGCCAACTAGGCCATCTTCTTCCATATATGCAGCTAGAGACATGAGTGCAGGGGGAACTAGTTAGTTCATGTTATTCTTCCACCTAGAGGGTTGAAGACCCCTTCTGCTCCTTGGGTACTTTCTCTAGCTCCTACCTTGGGAGTCCTGTGTTCCAACTAATAGCTGACTGTGAGCATCCACTTCTGTGTTTACCAGGNTCCACCTCACACCAGTAAGAATGGCTAAGATCAAAAAATCAGGTGACAGCAGATGCTGGCGTGGATGTGGAGAAAGGGGAACACTCCTCCACTGTTGGTGGGACTGCAAGCTTGTTCAACCACTCTGGAAATCAGTCTGGCGGTACCTCAGAAAATTGGACATAGTACTACCGGAAGACCCAGCAATACCTCTACTTGGAATATATCCAGAAGAGTTTCCATCTGGTTATAAGGACACATGTTCCACTATGTTCATAGCAGCCTTATTCATAATAGCCAGAAGCTGGAAAGAACCCAGATGTCCCTCAACAGAGGAATGGATACAAAAAATTTGGTACATTTACACAATGGAGTACTACTCAGCTATTAGAAACAATGAATATATGAAATTCCCAGGTGGGATTTCTAGTGGAAAGATGAGGACACCAACCCACCCATAGACCCCTCAACTCAAAATTTGTCCTGCCTGCAAGGTGGTCAAGGATAAAGATGGAGTAGAGATTGAAGGGATGGTCAACCAATGACTAGCCCAGCTTGAGATTCATCCAATGGGAGAGAGCTAGCCCTTGACACTATTAATGATTCTCTGCTATGCTTGCAGATAGGAGCCTAGTATAACTGTATCCAGAGAGGCTTCATCCAGCAGCAGATGGTAACAGATGCAGAGTCCCACAGCCAAACATCAGGGAGAGCTTGATGGAAGAGTGGTGGGAAGGATTGGGTGAGTCAGAGAGGTCAAGAACACCACAGGAAAACCTACAGGGTCAACTAACCTGGGCTCATGGGGGCTCACTAAGACAGAACCACCAACCAAAGAGCATACATGGACTGGGCCTAGGCCCCCTACACATATGTAGCAGATGTACAGCTTGGTCTTCATGTGTATCCCCTAACAACTGAAGCAGAGGCTGTCTCTGACTCTGTTGCCTGCCTTTGGATCCCCTCCCCTAGGTGAGCTGCCTTGTTGGGCTTCAGTGGAAGAGGATGCCTTTTGTCCTGCTGTGACTTGATGTGACAGGGCTGGTTGGTACCCATAGGGCATGGATCCCCTTCTCTGAGGAGAAGGGGAGGAGATAATAGGGAGAGGGGCTTGTGAGGGTGGGACTCAGAGGAGAGGAGAGGAGAGGAGAGGAGGGAAAGGGGCTGTGATTAGGATGTAGTGTGAATAAATAAATTAATGAGAAAATAAAGAATGTAACACTCTCTAACACATTTATCTTAAGGAGGTGTTCACTCCAGATTTTTGTGTTGGCTGGTAATTCTCCAAGTATGTGTGTATATGTTTGTGAATGTGTGTACATGTGTGTGTATGTGTTTATGTATGTGTGTGTGTGTATATATATATACATGTGTGTGTGTGTGTGTGTGTGTGAGAGAGAAAGAGAGAGAGAGAGAGAGAGAGAGAGAGAGAGAGAGAGAGACTGTGTGTGTATATGTGTGTATAATAAAATTCTTGGTGTACATCAATATTTTGTGCACTTTCCTAGAAGCCTGTTATCTGTGGATAACTAAGATTTTCTTGCACAGTTTTATCTACTCTACCTCCAGCACATTTGCCTCCCAGTCACCAGGATGACCTTTACGAAACTGATGGCAAGCCTTTCTCTCTATTTTTAACATCTACCTTAGCTCCTTGCAGAAATCAATGCATTCCAATACTTTTTCATATTCTTTAAGATATGGCCCATTGTTCACTTGACTGTGTTCATCTCCTACCACTTAATACCAAGTAGCTAATAGTTCAGGTACCAAACCGTTCACAATGGTGTGTCCACTGGAATGAGATTACTGAAAAATACCAGGGAGTGCTCGGCTTCAGGGAAGAAGAAGACCACAAACATAAAAACAAACACGTCATTCCCACACTCTGTATTCCATTGGAAGCTCTAGGAAAAGACAATATTTTTAGACTCTTGTTTTTAAAACTTTTAATTACATTTCTTCTGTGTGTGTGTGTGTGTGTGTGTGTGTGTGTGTGTGTGTATGTATGTATGTATTGTGTGTGAATGCATGTATGTGGAGTATGTGTGTGTGCCACAGGAAGCAATTGGAACTCAGAAGACATCTTGGTGGAGTTGCTTCTCTTGTTCCATCATGGGGTCAAATGACTAAAACTCAGGTCATCACATTTGGTGGCAAGCACTTTTACCTGCTAATCCATCTCACTAGTGCTGGGCTACTCTTTGAAAGTATATATTTATCCTCAAGAGAGAGAGGAAGAAACTTTCCAGAGTCAGGAAACCCGAAGGTACCTACCTAACTACTTATTGGTAGCAGCAGAGTTAACACTAACAAAAGTTGAGACTGGTAAATTGTGAACTATTGATATTGGTCATACGGACTCCTAGCCAGAGCGTACATCTTCCTAACCCCTCCCTCTATGTATTAATTTTCTTCTTTCAGAAGACCATGCCAGTTTGTCTCTAAGATGACTATCATTGAGTCTTTTGAAAACTACATATTTTTAGTAATTTGGGGGCATACGATTCTTTGCGTTTAATCATGTCTGCCATCTCCTTTCACCTTATCCTACACCCTTAACCTCACATCCTCTTTATTTTAATTCACCTTGTGCAATTTGTTCTGGATCCATATTCTGGGATGAGTGGCCATCCACTAGAATAAGGTTGTCCTTCGGGTGCCATATCCTTAGAGAAAATGACTTCTCCCTTTTCCTGGAAGCTGTCAATTACTAATAACTCTCCAGATAGAGATGGGACTTGATAACTACCTCCCCAAATATGTCATAGCTTTTCTGGCTTGAGCTTGGGCTGGTCTTAAGCATGCTGTCTCACTCACTGTGACTTCATATGTGAAACTACCTTGCCGTGTCTGAAAACCACTGCTTTCTTGAAGGTGTCCACTGCCTCTGTCTCCTATGAACTTTCAGCCTATTCGTCTAGAATGATCCTCAAATCTAGAAACTGGGTGGAGTGTATACGTTACAGATGTTCCATTTAGGGCCGAGCATTTCAAAATCTCTTATTTCCTGCATTTCGACCACTTATGATCCTCTGTGTGTTAACTGGCAAGTTATTGAGGCCAAGAACCCATGGCTAGATTGGCCATAGGTTCTGGGGGACAGCTTGCTACTAAAGGGGCATAGTATTAAACTAACTCCTAATGATTTATTGTTACACCTACAGATTAGAACATTTCAATCCTCACAAGAGAAGCCACATTATACAGTAGATGGCAATTAACACCATCGATCGTTTTCTTTCCTGTATGTGCATGCTATTTCTCCTGTAGAGAAATGGAAACTGCCCTTCAAGTTTCTTCAAGTTAAGTTGGCCTATGACTGATCCCAGTGATGATAGCCAGCAGAAGTGATGCTGGCACAAAGACCTCATTTTAAAGATAATAGGCATTTCCTGATGTTCCTGAAATACTCTCTGGGGGAAGCTGACTATGATAGAAGACACCTGATTGCTCTGAGCCCTCCATGCTATAAGGGAGCCCACTGGATATGTGGGGAAAGAACAATATTAGCTTGCTCCAGATGTTTGAGTCATTTTAGCTCAGGAGTCAGAGATGCAAACACTGGAGCCATTGGCCATTTCACCCTCAGCAGATGCTACCTGAGAAAGAACTGAAGTGCTAGACATATGGCCCTAGGGGAGCTGTCACAGTCATTTCTGGCCACTCAGGACAGCCCAGCATCACGAAACAGAAGCAAACATCACTTGCACTCTGTTTAAACTCCTGGCCCACCAAACCATGAACAAACTACAGTGCCTGCTCTTTTTCTTGCTATTAAATTTTGATGTGGTGAGGGGAGTGGCAACTAGCTTCTCTTTTTCTGACTTGACTGGCTTGACATTTGTTTCTGTAAAATCCAATTCCTGCACCGTGTTGTCCTTAACCAAGGAAGCCTCTTCACATCTACTGCAAGTGTGCACCTCACCTAGATGTCTCATCTCATCCACACATCGCTCTCAGTACCCAGGAAACCAACATGGCCCAAATGCCTTCCTATTTAACTGGTAAATAAGTTACACTAATTATAGGAAGTCTATGGCTCTCAGAGCAAGTTGAGAAGCTGGCTTTCCATGACTACATGGACCAGGCCTGTGTAACAGGTGCTCATTGTCAACAGTAGCCCACTCCACCCCCTGAGATAAGCTATATCTCCAAGTCTACATGTGCAGCCAACCAGACAGGTGAGAACCAATCTGTTATAAATGTTGCTTTGCTGTTTCTCTTGCCTCTTCTACTTGGCAGAGCCAGGTTGCAGCCAAACTGAGATTTGCCCATTTGTGTGTGTTCTAAAGATCTCTCCTTTAGACCCTGTACTGTTCAAGGGATTGGAGGAGTAATTTATACATTCCTAGACAACCAGTGACTACATTTCAAAGGTTTCTTTGAGTAACAACTCCCAGAATGTCAGGAACCATGACAATGATTGTGTAAAATGGCCTTGAGTATTAGAATGCTGGCGCTAAGGTATGGGTGACACCTGACTGGCAAAGGCACATCCTTTGATCCCTTTCTCCACCTGCACCTGCTTATAGATGTTGAAAATAGTGCAGCTGCATGTGGTACCATCTATGACAAGTATTCCTTACAGTTTTCTGAACACGTAGTGTTTCTCTGTCTGATCCTTACTTATCTATCCATCCACTTGTTAGAGAGAGTTTTGGGTATCTGCTCTGTTAAAGACACTGCGGCTGCATGCTGAGGATAAGGGAACAATAAACTATAAATGCTTTCCTCCATCTTGG
>CACVCL010020739.1:0-76719 GCA_902729485.2 Mus minutoides | reverse complement strand
AAAAAAAAAGAATGCAGGAGCCTACAGAGGCCAGAAACAGGCATTGATTGTAACTCCTTGGGACTGGAGTTACAAATGGCTGTGACCCCCCCTGCATGGGTAGTAAGAACCCAACTCCTCTTAACTACTGACCATCTCTCCATCCCCAAGACCCCACTTTTTTTTAAAGATTTATTTATTTATTATATGTAAGTACACCGTAGCTTCTTCAGACACTTTCTTCTTACTCCGGCCTCACTGAAGACAGCTGTAACTGTGTTCAGACAGCCCAGAAGAAGGCATCAAATCTCATTTTGGATAGTTGTGAGCCATCATGTGGTTGCTGGGATTTGAACTCGTGACCTTTAGAAGAGCAGTCGGCACTCTTAACCGCTGAGCCATTTCTCCAGACCCCACTTCTAAAAGCTATGATGCCTTTCCAAATTCAAAGAAGTGACCATTTTTCCTCCCCTGTCCTCTAAGTGTGGGCGTCTTGCCTGGCTCCTACCCTAACGTCAGTGTGTCCTTACCTGAAAGTTTCAACCTCTCTGAGCTTCATTCAGGTTTCTCTCCTATTTAAAAAAAAAAATAATAATAATTTTAAAAATGATGGTGGGGAGAGAGGGTTAGACTAAAGTCCTTTTCAGCTCTAGGAGCAACACCAGGTTGCAACCACTAGAGGGCAGGCCACAATGAGGACAAGCCAGAAACCTCACCTGGGTCTCAGGCGTTTTCGTGATGTAAATACCAAATCGCTTCCTTCCCATTCCTCCCTTCCTCCCTTCCTCCCTCCCACCCTCCCTCCATGTGTGTGTGTGCGCACGCGCGCGCGTGTTTCTGTCTGTCTGTCTCTGTCTGTATTGGTCTCTCTTTCTAAAGCAAAGGGCAACAGCTGAACTAGGGTGATATGAGGGATTGTTTTGCAAATTAGGTCCGGCACCAGAAGAATAAAGGCCAGACCTAAAGAGAAATTGGATTATAGGAAAGTCACTATTTTATTTAAAACGCTGAACATGTCTCCCTTCTCTAGTTTTGTTGTTTTCTCATGTCCCAGAGGCAGACCTCTGGGAACATTTTAAAGGCCAGGAAACATTTTGGTGAAATGAAAGCTGATTTTAAGATCCCATTTATAGCTAGACAGGATGGGGCATGCCTGTAACCCTAGCACTTGGGAGGCAGTGGAGGTAGAGACAAGAGAAAGTGGAATTCAAGGACGTCCCCGGCTACATAGCATCATTTGAAGCCAGCCTGGGTTATATGATACCCTGTCTCCAAAACAACAACAAAAAGATCTCATTCATAAGGAAGGCTTGGTGTTTAACCAAGAGGTTCTTAGAGTCACTGGAAAAATGTCAGTTCCCTTGCTCAAGTTAAATACGTTCTTGTCCTGAAACAATTGGGTCTGGAGGTTTCCAGAAAGCTCTGTCAAGCTGCCTCCCCTCCCCTTTTTAGAGAGGATGATGTAACTGGAATCGTCACGTGTTCATTGGATGACAATCACCAGCCTGAACACACTAAGGGGAAAGGTCAGCGTGGGTGGTAAGGAGGGCTGATGCTGTGTGGGTTACCCTCCAGGCATAGGCAGCTCACAGAGCTGAACCCCCGCTCCCTCTTCTCTCAAACAGTGGCAGGTTCTTTGAGTTCCAAGCATCAACTATTACCTTTTGTATAATCACAAGCAACCTGAAGACTCAAAGCTGGGCGTGTGGGCACATACACATTTGTAAAGCCACACATGAAGGGGCCAGAGAGATTGCTCAGTGGTTGAGATTGGACAGAACCTGAATTCAAATCCCAGCATCTTCATGGGTGACTCACAATTGCCTGTATACTGGCTGGCTTTGTGTGTCAACTTGACACAAGCTGGAGTTATCACAGAGAAAGGAGTCTCCCTTGAGGAAATGCCTTCATGAGATCCAGCTGTGGGGCATTTTCTCAATTAGTGATCAAGGGGATGGGAGGAGGGCCCACTGTGAGTGTTGCCATCCCTGGGCTGGTAGTCCTGGGTTCTATAAGAAAGCAAGATGAGCAAGCTAAGGAAAGCAAGCCAATAAGTAACATCCCTCCATGGCCTCTGCATCAGCTCCTGCTTCTTGACCTGCTTGAGTTCCAGTCCTGACTTCTTTTGGTGATGAACAGCAATGTGGAAATGTAAGCTGAATAAACCCTTTCCTCCCCAACTTGCTTCTTGGTCATGATGTTTTGTGCAGGAATACAAACCCTAAGACTTCCTGTAACTGCAGCTCTAGTGGGAGCCTTCAGGAACACCCACAAACATAAGCACACAGACACAAACACACAGAGTCACACACAAAACACACACATAAAAATAAATTTTTTAGCCGGGCGTGGTGGCACACGCCTTTAATCCCAGGAGGCAGAGGCAGGCGGATTTTTGAGTTCGAGGCCAGCCTGGTCTACAGAGTGAGTTCCAGGATAGCCAGGGCTATACAGAGAAACCCTGTCTCAAAATAAATAATTAATTAAATTTTTTTTTTTAAAGATTTATTTTATTTATTATATGTAAGTACACTGTAGCTGTCTTCAGGCATTCCAGAAGAGGGCGTCAGATCTCATTAAGGATGGTTGTGAGCCACCATGTGGTTGCTGGGATTTGAACTTATCACCTTCAGAAGAGCAGTCGGGTGCTCTTACCCGCTGAGCCATCTCACCAGCCCCCTAATTAATTAATTTTTAAAAAATGAGTAGTTCAAGGTTGGGCTCAGTGAGTCAAATCGCTTCTCCCCGCCCTCCACATCTGCATGAGCCCTCCCAAAGGAAGAGATAATAAACAGCTGCTCAGAAAGCAGGAGAGGGGCTGATGAGATGGCTCAGCGGGTAAGAGCACCCGACTGCTCTTCCGAAGGTGATAAGTTCAAATCCCAGCAACCACATGGTGGCTCACAACCATCCGTAACGAGATCTGGCGCCCTCTTCTGGAGTGTCTGAAGAGAGCTACAGTGTACTTACATGTAATAAATAAAATAAATCTTTAAAAAAAAAAAAAAAGAAAGAAAGCAGGAGAACCTGAGATCAGTCCTCTACTACTCTGTAGAGATCCACAGAATGGCTTAAGGGTGTGACAGCTGCATAGAAAGATAATTTGTCTCTCGAAGCAACAACAGGGCTGAGTTTTTTTCTTTTTTTTTCCCCTCCTACCCCCAGGCATGGAGATGTGACGGATGAACTGAGCCTTAGTCACGCAGCCTGGTTTCTGGACTTCAGTGCAGATTTTCTGAGATGTAGCTATACCTTTCTTTACTTTCCCTGCCTTTTGCTCTTGTTTTCTTTTAATCTCTAGTCAGGCCAAGAGAGATGGTTCAATGGGGGAAAGGAATTTGTTGCCAAGGCTAGTGACCTGAATTTGATCCCAGGAAGCCAGGCAAAAACTGACTCTTAAAAGTTGTTCCTTGGGCTGGTGAGATGGCTCAGCGGGTAAGAGCACCCGACTGCTCTTCCGAAGGTGATAAATTCAAATCCCAGCATCCACATGGTGGCTCACAACCATCTGGCTCCCTCTTCTGGAGTGTCTGAAGACAGCTACAGTGTACTTACATATAATAAATAAAATAAATCTTTAAAAAAAAAAAAAAAAAGAAGTTGCTCCTTAACCTCCATACTCCTACCTTAATCAAAACAAGCAAACAGGATCCTGGGCCTGCAAAGTAGCTTGCAGGTAAAGGTGCTTGCTGCTAAGTCAAGAAACTTGAATTCAATTCCTGGGACCCATATGGTAGAGAGAAACCACCCCCAAACATTTCCTTCTGACCTCCAAAGATGCACCTGCTGAGAACACCTTCTCCTATATAAATAAATATCAAAAAATAAACAACCCTACTCAATAATGCGGCATGCCTGTAATCCCAGCACTTGAGAAGTTAACAGATTTGGATCAGGATTTTATTGTTAACCTACATACGAAGTTGGAGGCTAACTCAGGCTAGTGAAACTGTAGGCTTAGATTTTTCAAAACCTACTTTAATTAGGGTTTTTAAACGTTTCAACCTCCTTTTGGCCCTCTGACCAAAGGTAGGGGAGAAAAATGGTTAATAGGACAAGGAGGTTGTGGACCTGTTTAGAAGTACTTCTTTGCCGAACGTGGTGGCTCATGCCTTTAATCCCAGCACTCGGGAGGCAGAGGCAGGTGGATTTCTGAGTTCGAGGCCAGCCTGGTCTACAAAGTGAGCTCCAGGACAGCCAGGGCTATACAGAGAAGGCCTGTCTCAAAAAAAACAAACAAAAAAATATAAGTACTTCTTTGTCTTCCAGTGTCAGGATACTAGCAGTCCAGTTCAATAGCAAACACTAAACACCAATCAGTAGCAGCAGTTCAGTCCAGTAGCAAACCACCGAGCTCCTCCGAATCGCCAGGAGTCAGCGGAAGCGGCAACAATTGGCCGGAACACCACAAGAAGTTCTTTTGTGTGGTCTCTCCAGGAATGGAAGACCAGCAAAGACCACTGAAGACTAGAAACAAGACAGCTTCCAGAAAAACATCACATGGTTTCCAAAGAAACCAGAAATTTCCAATTCATGAAACCTTGTCTAACAAAACAAAACAAAGACTGTGGCTACAGTTCAGTTGGTAGAGTTTGTCGCAGACCCTCTCTAGTCCCTTGTCTGTGTGGTCGACTTCTCTTGAGCAAGTGGGCAGGATTCGGCGAATGTGGGTGACAAACAGACTTACACACAAGGGAGTGTGTAATATCTGAGTGTAATTGTGAGATTGAGCACCAAACTTTTATACAGAGGGGAAGAAACCAGGCCATCAAGTTACAATGACACAATACAAAGGAATGAATACATCAAAAGGACTTACAGGAGCCAGGCAATGTTTACAGTAAATAGTAAGGCAGCTCTGTTTAGGATCAGCTACTGACAAAGATTTCACATCCTAGTTACAATTTGTGCCTTTTCCTTTGAGCCTTGTGAGAACTAGTCAACAGGGGGTTCTGCACACAACCCCTGTTTACTAGGTCCAGGTAGATTCTAAAGAAAGAGTTTACCAGCTTGTTAGTTATCTGCTAAGTAGTCTGTTTTCTACCTGGCTATCATGAGGATTTCCTCTGTTAGTGGGAGATCTATTTGTACCCTAAAACTATTGTTCCTAGCAAGCATTCTGCAGACCGATTCTGAGCTACTTTTGGCTTCTCTCTATGTAATGCTAATTAGCTTCCCTGTCTCTAGATACTGAATTCCCACGGAAAATCAAGAATTCTCTAGGACTGTTGGAACACTGGAAGTCTTAGCTTATGTCAAGATTCATTCTATGCTTAATATAAAAATTCCCACTGAATGATCTATGCACCAGACTAAATTCAGGAATAAAACTGGTTGTGAGAATGTCTTCCCAGGAGAATGAGTTCCTTTTGAAACCCATGTGTCTCATGAGTGCTTGTAGGTTTTTAAGCCTGCCAAGCTCTGCACTGGGATGTCCATGGCAAGAGTTCATCTTGCCTAGAGCACAAAGCCTTGGGTTTAATTCCTAGCGCTGGATAAAACCAAGCTATGAGGCCGAGCATGGTTGCGCACGCCTTTAATCCCAGCACTCGGGAGACAGAGGCAGGTGGATTTCTGAGTTCCAGGACAGCCAGGGCTATATAGAGAAACCCTGTCTCGAAAAACCAAAAAAACAAAACAAAACAAAACAAGCTATGAGACACATTTGAGGCTATAGTATGTGTTTCAAAAACAAAGAAACCCCCCCACAGCTGATACCTGTTGGGAATCATTTCCCCCTCAGAGGGTGCCAGACACTGTTAATCCTCCCTACAGTGGTCCCTCAGCACCTGGTATGCTGTCTCCCAGACCACTCTTGTCCTCTTGTCTGCCGCTAGCCCAAACTTGAGAAGTCCTAAAGGGCAGTGGTTATTTGTCTCCCTATCCTAGTATTGGCCCAGTGCCTAGAGGCTTGTGGGTACTGGACCCACATTGTGGGAGTGTAGCCAACTCTGCTGCGACTAACAGGATGTTCTATGAGGTGGCTGCCCTGGATCACTGAAGAGAAGATAATCACTCCTAGACAGAGCCCTGGGGCACTTGCCTGGTACCAGGAGCTGAATAGAGAAAACTGAGTGCTAATATTGAGTGCCTGGGCACTAGAGGGTACATCTCATTTAGAACTGATGGAGCTGGGTGGGGTGGCGGGCATCTGTAATCCCAGCCATTTGGGAGGCACAGCACTTATATGTTCCATGAAAGCCTAGGATACATAATGTGAACTTGTGTCACAAACCAAAGGCAAGTGTCAGATTAGTGGTGACATAGTGAGTTCTAGGCTAGCCAGGGCTTATGGTCTCAGAAAACCAAACCACACCCGAACCAAACAAAGAGAACACTTGGTAGAAGCTGATTGAAATCTATTTTAACTTTAGAAGAAGATTAAATGCAAGGATGAGCTTTCCCAGAGTGTGGGTGAGCTCCAGGGCTTGGGTTTGAGGGACTGGGGAGACCATAGTTAATAATACTTCCTAGAAAATTTGTCTGGAATTAGTAGATTGAAATAAATGGATGATCTATATTTGCAGATTCACAGACTGGAGCAGGACAGGCCTTTTGCTCAGCTCTGGGCATGGTGCACAGGCTGGGTTTCAATAGTGTCTTCCTGCTCCCTGAATGGGTGTTGGGGTCAGATTCTCCCTGTGATTCTTGGTTGGCTCTCACAGCTTTTCCTCATGTGTGAACTTCTGAGGGACTGTAAACATTACTACATATAAGTTGTCAGTAAATAAACTTTTCAAGAGCTGCCAACACCCACTCAGGCTTTGTGCCTGGGAGTCTTTGTGGCTTGGAGACTTCCTCTCTGCCTCCTTGTCCCAAAGGCTCTTAGCATAGATAAGAGGTGAGCCAGCTGGGTTGAAAGAGGACGGGAAACAAAGGAATAAATGAACAGGTGACCTTCAAGGGGAATTGGAAGTGGACCAGACAGTTGACCCCACTCTGCAAACAGCATTCCCTTGTAGTGCTTTTAGTATTGTTGTTATTATTAATTATTATTATTTAAAATCTTTAAGGGAGATTCTTGAGTTGGGTTTTAGTCAAAATAACTTTGGAAATGTAACCGAGAGAGGTAGCACCCACCTGTTATCCCAACAACTGGGAGACTTAGATAGGATGACTTGAGCCAAAGAATTTGTAGCCATTAATAAACAACCCTAGGGCTGGAGAGATGGCTCAATGGTTAAGAGCACTGGCTGTTCTTCCTAGAGGATCTGGGTTCAATTCCTGGCAATCATGTCAGGCAGCTTACAATCACTAGCTCCAGGGAAATTACATGCTTCTGGCCTCTGGTGGCATGTTTAGTCATGCACATATTCACATAGAGACCTCCCACACATACATATAAGTAAAAATTAAATAAATATATAATAATAATAATAATAAGCCATATGTCTCAGTTGGTTTTCTACTGTTGTGACAAAACACCATGACAAAGCAACTCATAAAAGAAAGAGTTTGTGTGAGGTGTTCAAGTTCATGACCATCAGGGCAGAGAGCATGACAGCAGGAAGGCATGGTGCTGGAGCAGAAGCTGAGAGCTCACATCTTGAGACACAACCTCTAGACTGAGAGAGCTAACTGGGAATGGCTTGTCCCAGGTGACCTACCTCCTCTAACAAGGCCATACTGTTGAGATGGCTTGGGAAATTTGATTTATTTGAAAAACACAGAGCTATGCTAAGAATATACTTTCGCTTTAACCCCAGATGAGAGTGTCCAGCTTACAAGCTTTGCCTCGTGTTCTAGTAGGGACGTGATTTTGCCAGCTGCAGATAGTTTCTGCGATTGTGTGACATTTGGAATTCTGGGGACTTTTCAGAGGGTAGATAAATGCCAGGGCCCTGAGAGGTAGGGGGTTGTTGGTTGGTTGTTGCTGGTTGCATTAGTAGCTGTTGGTCACAGTGTGTTCAGTAGTCATGTGCGAGACAAAACAAAAGGAAGGAAAAAAATTAGATATCCTGACAGTGAAGATCAAACTCCCTCTATGAAACTTGATACTCCTAATCAGCAGGAAGTAATCTAGTGATAAGGTCATCCCCTTTTTGACCCCCCCCCCCACTTTTAAGACTCAAGGATCTCTTTCCTCTGCTCCCTGCCCTTTTTTTTTCCCCTCTCTTATCTAGTATTAGGGAGTTGAAGAGTGGGGAAGGGTGAAAAAAAAAAAAGAAGAACCCACAAAGAGGCTAAGACCCGCTACACAATACCCCCCAATCTTTCCCAAGCATGCCCACCAACTGGGGACCGAGTATTAAACATACTCTCTGAGGACCATTCTTATTTCAACCACCACATCCTAGCACTAGAGTCAGAAGCAGGAGGTCCAACATGAGTTTGTGATCAACCTGGTCTGCACAGTGAACTCCAAGTCAGCCAGTCTACATAGAGAAACTATGCCAGTAAATACATTTAAAAATAAATTAGTTAAAAAGCCCATGAAGAGCTGGTGAGATGGCTCAGTGGTTAAGAGCGCCGACTGCTCTTTCAAAGGTCCCGAGTTCAAATCCCAGCAACCACATGGTGGCTCACAACCATCCGTAACGAAATCTCATGCCCTCTTCTGGAGTGTCTGAAGACAGCTACAGTGTAATTACATATAATAAATAAATAAATCTTAAAAAAAAAAAAAAAAAAAAAAGCCCATGAAACCTGACCAAAGATCTGTGGAAAGGGGATTGGGGGGATAGTACAAGGCTGGGAAAAAGCAATGACAGATGCTGGGAAGTGCTTATCATTCATGGGTAAAGGCCGGTGAGGTTCAGCATAGAGGGCTGTTAGAGACAACCATGAACTAACAGTTTTTGAGCTTAGCATAATTCCTTTGCTTTGGATATTGAGTATCTATCATGGCTTTCTCTATGTAGTCCAGGTTATCCCGAATCATGTTATATAGACCAGGCTAGCACAAACTCACAGAGGTCCACCTGCCTCTGCCTCCTGATAAAGTCTCTCATTATGGTAAATTATATATAACATAGATTTTCCATTTAGCCAATTTTAAGTGTGTGGTTGTGGCATTACTTTCACAGTGTTGTGCAACCACCCCACCCCCACCCATCTCCGGAGTTTTCACCTTTCCCAATGCAAACTCTGTACCCTTAAAATTCCTTCTTGCTCCTCTCTCCCTCAAGTGCTTGTGACTGCCATTCCACTTTCTGTCCACAACACATATGAAAATAATCACATAATACTATAACTTGGATTTGTACACTATAATTTGTATTGTTTTTCATAACTGGTAATTTCATTCAGCATCATCTTCAAGGTTTACCCTGTTATACAATTCAATTCATTTTTTTTAAAAGATTTACTATTTGTTATTTTATGTATGTGAGTACACAATAGCTGTATAGATGGTTGTGGGCCTTCATGTGGTTGTTGGAAATTGAGTTTTTAGGATTTCTGCTCACTCCGGTCAACTCTGCTCGCTCAGTCCCTGGTCGCTTCTGCCCAAAGATTTATTTATTATTATACATAAGTACACTGTAGCTGTCTTCAGATGCACCAGAAGGGTGCCCTGCAGCTGGGCAGTGGTGGTACATGTGCAAGCTTAGATTTTTCAAAACCTACTTTAATAAGGGTTCTTAAGTGCTTCAACCTCCCTTCTAGCCCACCACCCACCAGAGGCAGTGGAAAGGAAAGGCTAATAGAGCAAAGGGGGATGTGGACCTGTTTAGAAATAGTTCTTTGGGGTGATTCCAGTCTTTTCTGCCAGGATATCAGCAGTTCAGGTCACACAAATCAGCAGTGGTAGCTCAATCCACTCCCAAACACCATTCATGAATCAGCAACAACAGTTTGATCCAGAAGAAACCACAAAGCGCTCTCTGCCTGTCGGCCTGAGTCACAGGAGCAGTAAGAAGCTTCCAGAACACCACCAGCAGGTCTCTGGTGCATTCCTCTCTCTGAAGTCAGTAAAGAAGGCAAGCAAACTAATGCTACAGCGTCATCAGCAAAGACGTCGGTCAGCAAGGCCCAACAAGTCAAGGCCACAGCCTCACCCGCTGCCTGTTATATTTATAACCTTTCCAAACATCACATGTCCTCTCAAGCGTCTGCACCATCAAAGCATCACATGACCTTTCCCCAGGCAGCTTCTAGAAAAACACCACATGTCTGTTCTCAGCAAAACATCCTCCCACGTGTCTACCTCAGCCAAAACATCCTCTCATAGGACAGTTTCCAGAAAAACATCACATGACCCAACAGAGTCTCCAAAGAAACCAGACATTTCCACTTTCTGGATGCCTTTAATCCCAGCACTCAGGAGGCAGAGGCGGGCAGATCTCTGGGTTGGTTTAAGGTCACCCTGGTCTATAAGCAAGTTCCAGGATAGCCAGGACTATACATAGAAAACCTGTTGAAAGAAAGAAAGAATTTGCAGGGCTTGCTTTCTTTCTTTCTTTCTTTCTTTCTTTCTTTCTTTCTTTCTTTCTTTCCTTCCTTCCTTCCTTCCTTCCTTCCTTCCTTCCTTCCTTCCTTCCTTCCTTCTTTCTTTCTTTCTTTCTTTCTTTCTTTCTTTCTTTCTTTCTTTCTTTCTTCCTGAGACAGGGTTTCTCTGTGTAGCCCTGGAACTCACTGTTTAGCCTAGGCTGGCCTCGAACTCAGAAATCTGCCTACCCCTGCCTCCCAAGTGCTAGGATTAAAGGCGTGCATCACCACTGCCCAGCCTTTTATCTTTTATTTTATGCTCTTCCGAAGGTGATGAGTTCAAATTTTATTTTATTTTATCTTTTATTTTATCTTTTATTTTATTTCATTTTTTTATGTTGCTTTGCCATCTTCCCTGATGTCCCTGTAACCCTCTGTGAGACAACAGCTACTTAGCTTCCCCCCCTTTTTTAAAAATTTATTTATTTCATGTATATAAGAACACTGTAGCTGTCTTCAGACACAACCAGAAGAGGGCATCATATTTCATTACAGATGGTTGTGAGCCACCATGTGGTTGCTGGGAAGTGAATCAGGACCTCTGGAAGAACAGCCAATGCTCTTAACTGCTGAGCCATCTCTCCAGCCCCAAATCTTCTTTCTCTTTCTTTCTTTCTTTCTTTCTTTCTTTCTTTCTTTCTTTCTTTCTTTCTTTCTTTCTTTTTCTTCTTCTTCTTCTTCTTCTTCTTCTTCTTCTTCTTCTTCTTCTTCTTCTTCTTCTTCTTCTAATTCTTCTTCTTTTTAAAATATCTCCATGGAGACAAAGTGGCGTCCTGTGGGAGCTTCTCAAAGCCCACCTTTCCATCTCTTCTTGCTCCCATCTTTTGTATTTGCAGAACTCCAATTTGAGTCTGGTATTCACTGGAAGCTGTACATTCAGGAACAGCCCTACCCTTAGCTCCAGGAGACGGTCTTGACTCGTTTATACTAGCCATGTGTTGTGTTTGTTGTTGTTGTCAATGGTTGGTTTAGTGTATTAGCATGTGAGACAGGAGAGAACACTAAGAAGGTGACTGCTGGGGAAACTTGCTTGCTTTCCTTTGTGTATGAGTGTTTTGCCTACAGGTCTGTCTGTCTGTCTGTCTGTCTGTGCACCACTTGCATGTCTGGTGCCCTTGCAAGTCAGAAGAGGGTATGTGATACTGTGGAACTGAAGTTATGGATAGTTGTGAAGCATTATGTGGATGCTGGAACTCACACTCAGGTCCTCTGCGAGAACCAGTGCTCTTAGTCACATGTGACCAGTTTGCCATTTTCCGGAAGCTTGCATTCAGCGTGGGAAGGTAAAGCCCAACCAAGTACTCTCTGTCATGTTCTAAACTGAGCTGTGCTGACCATAAATGCAGTAAGGAGTTACATTGATTTTCCTTTTGCTGTTTTGGGTTTTTTTTTTTTTTTTTTGGTTTTGTTTTTTTGCTATAGACCCAGTGGCTTAAAACAACTGTTCCTCCTATTGGAGGGCTTGGTGTCAAGAGTCCATCTAGGCCCAGTTTGTTTGGGGCCTCTATTCAGATTTCACATGGCGACAATCAATCAAGGTACCGTTAGACTGTTTCTTTGTGGCGCTTGGGTCCTCTTCCACGTGTCATGTGGTTGTTGGCAGAATTTCATGAGGATATAAGTTGGAGGGACCTATTGTCTTCCTATCCCCAAGAGCCACTCAGGTCCTGAAGTCCCTTGTGGCTTCACGTATGTGGGTTGCCTCCTAGACAGTTCTGAACCTTCCCCAAAGCCAGCAGGACCAGTCTTGCTATGAAGCAGCCTTACTTGACACGGCAGAATCATGGGTGTGACACAGCTGTCAACTTTGGCACATTTTATTGCCCAGAAGCAAGTCACGGGTTCTACTTACCTTCAAGGGAGGGGGGTTACACAAGAGCGTGACTCATTAAGGGGTCATCCGGAACTGTAGTTGCCTCAGGGATTTAGAAAAGGGAAATGTGAGAGAGAGCAACAGTCTTCTGGGACACTGGAGAGAGAGTTTAGCTAGGGCTTGGACAAGGAGAGTTCAGAGCAGCAAAAAGGTGAAAAACATCTACAACTGAAAGGCTGTGTGAGCAGACATGCCGAGGTTTCCACTTCAGTATCCCTGCTTGAAAAGGGGTGATGGAACCCACTGCCCCTGCAGGTCACAGGGTGTAGGGAGAATTTATTCAATCAAGAAGGTGGACAGAAGAAAGAGAGTAGCCTGGCTTTGGTCAGAATACTCAGGTTCAAGGTTCAGTTCTTGGGTTAATTAGCAGGTCTGCTGTTATCTGAGCCTTTGTGAGGGTAAACTGGGCTCTGAGGTGGGATGTGCTCTGCAAACAATGAATGGTCCGAAGCTGGAGACAGCTTCGCTGACTTCCAAGACTCCGTGGTGTCCGAGTCCCCGTCTCTGATTCCTCTTAGTCTTCCACCCATCTCTTTGCTCTTCAAGTCTTCTGCACAGTGGCTAGAGGGCACATTTCCTGGGTTCTGTTTTCAGCACTCAGCTTAGAGTAAGGTATTGTCTACCTTACTCTGTCATTTGTCACCACCCAAAGGCTCCCAAACCCATGCAGTGGCCCAGATTCCAGTGTCCAATCATGACTTGACAATTTGTCTTGGCCTTCTCACAGGCTCCTCAAGTCCACTAGGCTCCAAGTGTCTCTCCCCTTCCTTCTTGTGCTGGGGGACGGCGTACCATCACTTCCTCCCTCTGCCAGGGCACCTGAGATCCTCCCAGGCTCTGAGCCTCTCCTCTCCCTCCTTGTATCCCCTCTGCTACTGCCCTAATTTGAGTCCCATTAATTCTCCCGAATCACTGCAACTGCTTCTTAATTATCTATCTCAGCTCACTCTCCACACATCCTGGAGCGTGAACTTTTCTGAAGTACAAGTTTGACAATGTGGTTAATCCGTTCACGAAGCAGCATTCAAAGACCCCTAAAATCCTAGGGATGAAATTTCAATTCCCGGGCACAAACAATATCCAGTATCTGGAGCCTCCCAAGTTCTAACTCTCCTGTCTTCCAACTCTGTTCTCTCTGCCACAGTCCTACCAAGCAGCACATTCCCACACTACACTGAGGTTCTTTCTGATCTCAACATCGCCCACCATCATCTCTGTTGTGAACTTGTCTCATGTATAACCACATCTCCCTTGCCCTCACCTCCAGATGCTTGAAGGTGTCTGTCACATCTCTCATTGTGATTTAACTGTTATAGTTTTGTCTTCTGCTATCTTGATTGTTAGCCTATGAACTTTTTTTTTTTTTTTTTGGTTTTTTTCAAGACAGGGTTTCTCTGTATAGCCCTAGCTGTCCTGGAACTCACTTTGTAGACCAGGCTGGCCTCGAACTCAGAGATCTGCCTGCCTCTGCCTCCCGAGTGCTGGGATTAAAGGCGTGTGCCACCACGCCCGGCTGCCTATGAACTTTTAAGACATTTCACATAGCCGAAGCTGGCCCTGAATTCAGTAAGTAGCTCAGTGAGGTTGGCCTTGAACAAGAGTTCAAGTTCATCTAGTTCTCCGAGATATATATATATATATATATATATATATATATATATATATATATATATATCTGCATGGGCTTGGCAACTTATTCTCTCTCTCTCTGTCTCTCTCTGTCTCTCTCTGTCTCTCTTTCACACACACACACACATACACACAAACATACACATGTACATTTTGTCTTGCTGCTTTGTTTTGAGGCAAGGTTTTGCTGTGTCCTTGAACTCTCTCTGTAGACAAGGCTGACCTCAAACTCACAGAGATCACCCAAGTGCTGGGATTAAAATCATGTGCCACCATGCCCAGCTAAACATATTTTTAGATTACATTTCTTTCTGCATGTGTCTCAGTCAGGGGACATCTTGTGGAGTTGGTTCCCTTGGTGTCTCAGGGAGAGAACTCAGGTTGCTAGCCTGGCTGTAGAGACCTTTACCACAGAGCCATCTCCATGGCCCTTGCTGGCCTGGCTGGGGGCTGCTTTACCACCGAACCATCACCTGGGCCCTTATTTTCTCATTCTTATTATATGCCAATCTCATCTTTCAGTTTGATCTTTTCTAAAATTAATTATGCCTTTTTGAGGCAAGATCTCACTCTGGACTTGTGATGATTCTCCTGCCTTTCATTTCCAAGTGCGAGGATAACAGGTATAAGTCCCCATTGCTGGCTCATTTAGTTAGCTAATTAATTGGTTTTTTTTTTTTTTTTGGTTTTTTTTTTTGAGACAGGGTTTCTCTGTATAGCCCTGGCTGTCCTGGAACTCACTTTGTAGACCAGGCTGGCCTCGAACTCAGAAATCCGCCTGCCTCTGCCTCCCGAGTGCTGGGATTAAAGGCATGCGCCACCACGCCCGGCTCGGGGTTGTTTTTAATAAGTCAGGGTTCCCGTGCCAGACTGGCCTTGAACTTACTTAGCTGCCTAGATTACCCTGAACCTCAGATCCTCCTGGCTCTCCCTGCCCAGTGCCAGCATTGCAGTTGGTGTGAGAGCTGAAACCCAGAACTTCTTGCATGCTAGGCAAGCAACATGCCATTGAGCTATGTCCCCTTATTGGTTTTCATTTGACTGAAAGTTTGAAAGTTAGAGAAGAGTTAAAGAAAAGGAATAATGAGAAAAGTTTCTCTCCTACTCCTGTCCCCAGCCCAGCTGTCCAGAGACTCCTTTTCTAGCAGCAATCTCTGCTATCAGTTTCTTATATCTAAAGATACTGAGCTATGTGGTTCCCTGTTTATACACTGTAAGATATTATGTCTGTGCTCTGTCCTGTTCTTGCCTCACTGTGCACAGCCTCTGTGAGCTCATTTTATGCCATACCACAAGGAGCGTCTTTAGTTTTTCTTTTTGTTTTAAGTGATGCTGTTTTCCATTGTGGATATATCATATTTTACCCAATGACTGTTATTAATCCATTGCAACTATAAACAATACTGCAAAGACTTACCATCACAAAAGTGTCATTTCCCAGGCGTGTGAATAGAAATGGACTCTGAGGGGTAGAGAGGCTGCATGAAGGGCAGTGCAGTTTGACTACCTAAAACTGTAATCTATAGATATCTCATTTATCTCTGCATCTCTCACCACCGTTAAAAAGTCCAGAACAGAATGTACATTCAATTTGTGTGGGTGTGTGTGCACCTATGTATATATGTGTGTGTGCTGAAAATATAAATATTGAAAGAGGGTCTCTTTTTTTTTTCCCTTTGGTTTTTCGAGACAGGATTTCTCTGTATAGTCTTGGCTGTCCTGGAACTCACTTTGTAGACCAGGCTGGCCTCAGAAATCTGCCTGCTTCTGTCTCTTGAGTGCTGGGATTAAAGTTGTGCGCCACCACACCCAGCCGAAAGAGGGTCTCTTATAGCCCAGGATCCCCTTGAACTTGCTCTATAGCTGAGGACAATGACCTTGAAGTTCTGATTTTCCTAGGGCCTCCATGTTCTGAGTGCTGGGAGTGTATCACTACATCTTTTTTTTTTTTTTTTTTTTTTTTTGGTTTTTTTGAGACAGGGTTTCTCTGTATAGCCCTGGCTATCCTGGAACTCACTTTGTAGACCAGGCTGGCCTCGAACTCAGAAATCCGCCTGTCTCTGCCTCCGAAGTGCTGGGATTAAAGGCGTGTGCCACCACCGCCCAGCTCACATCTTGTTTTTATGCGACTAGGGATTAAGCTGGGTTTCCTGCATGCTAGGCAAGTGGTCTACTGACTGGCTGACACCCTTAGCCTCATTCAGTGTATCTGTATGTATATTTATTTATGTATATATGTATTTATATATGAGTAAGTACATTACAATTTATGTATAAGAGTGCTCAATTTGCATTTATGCCTGCATGATGGAAAAGGGCATCAGAACCCATTGTAGATGGTTGTGAGCTACTGTGTGGTTGCTGAGAATTGAACTCAGGACACCTGGAAGAGCAGCCAGTGCTCTTAACCACTGAGCCATGTCTCTAGCCCTCCCACCTTCAGTATATTTTTTATTTTATTTATTTATTTATTTATTTATTTATTTATNTTTTTTTTTTTTAAGATTTATTTATTATTATATCTAAGTACACTGTAGCTGTCCTCAGACACACCAGAAGAGGGCATCAGATCTCATTTTGGATGGTTGTGAGCCACCATGTGGTTGCTGGGATTTGAACTCAGGACCTTTGGAAGAGCAGTCAGTGCTCTTAACCGCTGAGCCATCTCTCCAGCCCCAAACCTTTTCTTTTAACCTTCATAGGTATGCTCTAACTGTAGTGACTTTGTGTCTCCATTCAGTATGTTTCAAAATCTCTTAATCCCTCTATTGCTTTTTCTGTCCCCTGTAATCTTAAGAACTCTGCATGGCCCATAAATTCTTTCAGGGGCTTATTTGTTGTTTGTTTTTATAAATCATCTGCTTCTTTTAGGTTCATGATTTTTTACTTGTGTAACCTCATCTACCAAACAGGGACTGCACTAATGCTGTAAAGTTAATAAGCTATAGATGTAAACACTTGTTACATACATAGTTGTGCTGAGAAAGGTAGTTCTTGGTGCTTCTCTTCCTCTTCTGCTGGATGCCAAGAAGGCAGACTCCTGGCTGGTTATCTCCAGGTTATTTCTCGGGGTTGGGGAGTTGTGTTAATATGTCACTTTGGGAGATAAAGTAATGTCCCCCTTCAGGACAAAGAACAAGTTTACTGTATTCCTTTGTATAGAATGGCAGCCTTTCCAAGTTGTATGTCTTAGGCTTTGATACCTTAGGGGAACATCATTCATCAGAGCTCTTTATCTACTAGGTGCTTGGTGGGGGAAGAACTAAGGATACACGTGGAGGCTGATACTGTTTCCTTTTCCTTGCTTTGTGGAATCTTGTGTATTCTACAACATCCACTAAACAGGAATGGATTAACTAGTGACCTTATCAGTAGGGGGAAATCAATCACCAGACTGGAGCAGTGATTGCTTAGATTGCTATATGCGTTATTTCTTTCCTTACTTGCTGTCACCAGGCACCCAGCTCCATCAAGTTTATATCCTGCCAGATAGCCAAAAACACCAACTGCATGTTTTCAAAGAATTCTCTTGTGCTATTGGAAGAAATGAAATAAACGAGATAAAAGCAACTTCAAAACTCTTGCTAAGTTAAAATTATTGACCACTTTAATATCCAGTTCTAAATCATGGAAGCTGTTGTTTTCCTACACACATGCTTTTTTTGGGGGAGGGGGGCTAGTTTTTTGAGACAGGGTTTCTTTGTATAGCTCTGGCTGTCCTGGAACTCACTTTGTAGACCAGGCTGGCCTCTAACTCAGAAATTCGCCTGCCTCTGCCTCCCGAGTGCTGGGATTAAAGGCGTGTGTGCCACCACGCCCGGCTTTTTTGTATGTCTGTATATAGCCCTGAAGTTGCAATACATGGAAAAGAAAGTTGCGCAAAAATAGCTGAGCTTTAAATGCTGTTACATAATTGCTGCTTGACTTTGGCCACACTAAAGTTCCGTATCCTAATACTTGAAATAAGGAACCGAATTCACAATTGGTTGTATCACTTGATTGCTGGGGCATCGTCCAAGATGAATATACAAATGAATAACCGATTCAAGACTGCAATGAATCATCAACTAGTGTTCGGGCATAATCCCAGCAACCAGGAGGCAGAGGCAGGTGGATCTCTGAGTTTGAGGCCAGCCTGCTTTACAGAGCCAGTCCAGGACAGCAAGGACTACAAAGGGAAACCCTGACTCAAACAAAACAAAACAAAACAAAAAAGATGCTCACCATTCAACCAAGGAAACTTAACTAGAGCCCAAAGCCCAATAAACCACAACTCCCAGAAGGCTTTGAACCCGGATGCGTCATGAACCATTTGCAGAACTACATCTCCCAGGAGGCCCTGCAGCGCCCAACCGTCCGCTTCTCCCGCCTTGCTCCCCTTTCCTCACCCCCTCGCTGCGCCTTGGCCCACTAGCTCCAGCGGTCGGCGGAGCGGGCGCGCGCCGGGGTCGCGCGGCTGCCGAAGGGGGCGGGCGCGCGCCGGAGGAGTGGAGGCGTAGGGGGGCGGGGGACCGCTCGCTTGCTCGCAAGATGGCGGACGAGGACGGGGAAGGGATTCACCCCTCAGCCCCGCACCGGAATGGAGGCGGCGGCGGGGGGTCTGGGCTCCACTGCGCCGGGAACGGTGGCGGGGGAGGCGGCGGCCCGCGGGTCGTGCGCATTGTCAAGTCCGAATCCGGCTACGGCTTCAACGTGCGGGGCCAAGTGAGCGAGGGCGGGCAACTGCGGAGCATCAACGGGGAGCTGTACGCGCCGCTGCAGCATGTGAGCGCCGTGCTGCCCGGGGGGGCGGCCGACCGGGCCGGGGTGCGCAAAGGGGACCGCATCCTGGAGGTGTGAGTATCGCTGCCGCCACGCCCCGTCCTCCTAAGCCTTCGCCTGTCCTGGCCCCGCACCCTGTCACCCAGGCCGCAGCTCTCCTAGCTCGAGAGCCTGCCGCGACCCTCGCCCCCCGCGGGCCTTCGCGGCCCGGCTTGGAGCCTCCTGCTTTCCTGGCGTCTCCAGTTTGTGCTCTCCCTGCTGCCCCCCATGCCTCTGGCTGCTCTCAACCCGTTTGCCTTCTTCTATAGCATGCCTCTTTCTGCCCCTTACTGAGGGAGTCTCCTTTTCGACCTAGCCAGTACTGTGTCCTCCCCAACTTTTCATCGTTAGCATCTTAGTTTCCTGGTTTCTGCCACTCCCCTCAGACCTTGTGGATTGTCCCTTCTGCCCTCTAGACCTGATAGGACCTGTGGTCAGCTCATTTTCCTCTGGAGGCATCATTTCTCCCCACCTTAACCCTCCACCCACTTTCCTTAGTTATTCCCCGTTATGATAGAGCACACCGACATTTTTGCATCCATCGACATTTTTGCATCCATCGCTTGGCCTTTTCTCCTCTCTTTGTAGTTACACCATCTGGAGTATACCTTATCACATGCGTTTTTGGGGGAGGGGTTGCAACCTGATTTTCAGGCTAGTTTCTCCATGGCTACATTGCTTTTGAGTACAGCCTTTTCTGGCTCCCCGACTTCCCACGTGCACCACTCCTCACACCTTGGAGTTCGGTGCTCTCCTAGCTCCTGCTTCCCTCAGACTGCCTTCGCCTTAGGTCTTTGCCCTCTCCGTTTTCCTCCTGCTCTGTGCTGTTGCAATCCTACACTTTATCTTATTTCTCTACTTAGCTTTCCCTTCTCTTTTTAAGGCCCCTTCTGCTGTTGCAACCCACCTTCTGCTGCAGTCTTCCTTCATCGAACTTGTTCAGGCTCACTTGTCACCACCACGTCCCTTAAAGCTCCAGGGATGTTGTCTTGGCAGTTTGAACGCAGACCTCCACTGTCCTAAGCTGTGTTATGGTTGTGATTTTGTACTTTGTCCTAAATCTGTATAGCGGTTGTTGGTTGACTTGTTGGCGCTGTGTGCTCTCATTGTCTCCGTTCTCCTTCAATTCTGGATTTCTCTCCTTATTGCATCTATATTGTATCTCCCCCCCCCCCCCATGGCCTCCACACGTAGCCTCTCTCCTTCCATGATGGGATTTACTCACACAAGTCTTTCTTCTTTTTAAAACATTTCATCTTAATTGTAAGTTCCACAGCTGCCTGCGCCTCATTTTGTAAAACAGATTCATGTAAGGCCTGCACTTACAGAATCTTGAAAGTCTGTCCTTGTAAAGGAGCCCCCTCCCTCCGGTCCTTTTTATTTTTTTTTTCTTCCCATTTTTGTGCCCATTACTCTTACTCTGGTTCCTCATCTTTTCCACTTCAAGAAAGAGTAGCTCACTAATGCCTGTGTGTGGAGAGCTTGCACATTTCTTCTGACCTTTATGGAAAGAGATGCTTGTGGGTTTTTTGTTTGTTTTGTTTTAAATTGCTATATTACAGACTATTTTCTAATATTTTCTGGTAGTATATTTTTAGTCTTTTGTGGGTAGCATTAAGATACTAAATACAAACCGGGTGTGGTGGCACACGCCTTTAATCCCAGCACTCGGGAGGCAGAGGCAGGTGAATTTCTGAGTTCGAGGCCAGCCTGGTCTGCAAAGTGAGTTCCAGGACAGCCATTGCTATATAGAGAAACCCTGTCTCGGGGGGGGGGGGGGGGAAGATACTGAATACAATAATGACTTTGATGCCTTCTAACTGGAAACACAAAAGCTGTGACTGATGGTTTCTTCTGATAGAAACTTTTAGAATTGTCATTTTGCTTTCCCTTTGGAAATTAACTTTGATTCAGCTCTTTATTTTTAGTTTTAAAATATATAAAGTTATAAGTGTATTAAAGTTCTAGGTCATTTGCTGTATAGGATCTAAAACGATGGAACTACAGCTAATATCTACCAAGAGTGTTTAAGCTTTTTACTCTTATTATAGTCTGCAGCAGAAATCCCAGCTGTACACTAGTCGTTGTAAAGAATATCTGAGGGGCCCCGAGAATCCTTATTGGAGACCAGGAGACTAGAAAGTAGAAGCTAATATTTTTTGGTATTGTCTTTGGTGGTGAGAGAAATTTTTGTAGTTTTTGGTGGCAGGGGAAAAGAAATACTGCCTAGACAGTTGTTCCTGGAAGGTTGGTGATGATAAAAAGAATCTTCATGGTATTGGTTTTGTATCCTTTGAGCTTTTTGTATTCTGATTCAAAATTCTTTTCTAAAACTCAAAATTCTTTGAACCTATGGTACCACTGTAGAAATAATAGAGGTAACTAACAATTCTAAGCTAGTTTATAACTTCTGAGACTTCTGTGTACCCCCCCAACTCCCCCATTTTCTTAGACTTTTCAAGTAAGAGAATAAATTTTCATCAGCTACTAACTTTAGGGATTTATTTATATATTTGCGGCAGAGTCCCATGTAGCCCAGGCTGGTCTCAAACTCTGCATGAGCCTCTGCTTATCCTACCTCCACCTGCTGAGTGCTAGGATTACAGGTCTATGCTACTTTGTCGGGCTTATGTTGTGCTGAGGATGGAAAGAACCCAGGGATTTAGGGCTTCATGCTTGCTAGGCAGGCATTCTACTGACTCAACTACAATTCCCAGCCTGAGCTTTTCAATCTGTCTTACCCAAGTTCTTAATTAATCTTTCAGTTGTCCCAGGAAAGCTTTTCATGTTGATGAAAAGTGATGGGATCTGAGTTAGGGATAGGTTGATTGTTACTGTATAGCTTTATCGTTGTGTACCAAGTCACAGGCAGGTAGGTGTCTGGGCCTTGATAATTCAGATTTCTCCCTATTTTAAACTCCTTTCACTAAGTGCAGACAGCTTTTACTCCAGTTGCCATGTTGTTGTTGTTTGGACAACTGGTAGAGGTGTGAAGGAACAGTAACAAATTTAAGTGGATCTAGACTTGAACATCAGCAAGAGGAGCTATTTCTTTGTGTTGCTCTTGGAGTCTGCTTGCCCAGGCCCATTGAATCCTGGGATAGTTGTTAAACTTGATTGGAGCCAGTATTGGCTCACTTTCTCCTTTTCCTTTCAAGGCTGGCTAGAGTCATGTTGCAGGGCTTGGTACCACAGTATGAAGAAGCCCTCTGGGCTCTAAATTTACTACGGATGGAAAGTTTCTTGACTAACACTGTTAGTCTCCACCTTGTAATTTTTCCCAGTGTAATGTGTACTGTGTGCCTTCTCTTTGATGTGCATGTACCTTGAGGCCAGAGTATGAAAGATGCTTTCAACAAATAGAACCAAAATAAATATATCTTTGCACTGATTATATGGTATGTGAATAACTGACTTCAGGTAATCTCTATAAAGTTAACGCAGGTCTGAGGACGCAGGTCTGAGGATACTTGATTTCAGAGAGTTGCCTTTGGAGAGTTGCTGAGTGCAGTGGGGTATGGAACTGCCTACAGTTTTTGAGATTGTGTTTGTGGACTTTTTTTGACTTGATCTGGGTGTGTGTGTGTGTGTGTGTGTGTGTGTGTGTGTGTCTGCCTTCTCTCTCACCACAGGGTTGGCTGGGGTTAAAGATGTTTCCTCCCCGGTACATCCAGCTTTTAGGTGGGTTCCAGGAATCAAACTCAGGTGGTCAGGCTTACATAAGCCAGCACTTTTACCTGCCAAACCTGCTTTGGAGAGTGTGAATTTCAAGCACAGACCCTTAAGGCTTGGCTTATAAGCATTCAAAATCATGATTTATGCTGCTAGTCAGACAGTATATGCTTCCCTTCTTAGTAGCTACCTGATAATATACCCATCAGCTTTTCCTTGCTAAGGTTAAAGCATAAATAAATTATTTTGTGCAGTTTGTTTATTGAGGGTCATTTTTTGTTTAATTTCATGTGAATTTTTGAAAATAATTTAAAAGTTTGATAATGATTTTTACAGTTGAGTGAGTCAGGAGACATTGAATATCTTCTTAACCTTTATTAAAAAAATTGATTTTTTTCCTTTGGCTCGGATATTCCAGGTAGACGTGGATAATAATGCTTGAAATGATTGCTGAGCAAAGGGAATGCTTATGGCAAAGTCCTCACACTTGGCATGCATGAGAATCACTTGGGGTCCTAAGCCAGAAACACAGATTTGCAGCTACACTCTTTAATGGCTGTGATTCAGTAGGTCTTGCATAAGACTAGGAATCTTTGTCACTCCTTTGCCAGGTATAGGGAATGTAAGTCACATGCTAAGCCGCATTCTCAGAACAACTCGATAGTTACGGACTATTCTAGATTGTTCTCAGCTCACTGTGCTTTATCATTATGATTACACTGGGAGCCACTAGCCAGGACTTTGCTAACACATAGTGACTTATTAAGCTCCTGAATTCCAAACTAAGGGGAAGACAGTTCCTCACCAAGTAGTCTGTCCAAATGATGATAATCATTGTGTCATCTCGCAGTGTCTATGGTGTGTTACAGTTTGCAGTGCAATATATATTCATTTGAACTTCAGGACAGCCTTCTGAATGGAAAGGTTTAAAGCTCCTTGGGGCAGGGTCTGTGTTAACTATTATGTTTATTGAATCCCTAGACAAATATGTTGTGGAACCTTGGTTTTCTTCAGTGAATACTTGAATATAGTAGATAGGAGTAAAATGATCCCTGCGTTGTAAGAAGAGTCTGCACTGAGTGACATCCAGAGTTAAGTCCAGGTCTTAGGATGCTTTCCAGTTAGAGAGCTTGTTTTGGTTATTGACTGTTAACAGTCAACTTCCTTCATTTTTTTATTTTTTATTTATTTTTTAAATTTATTATATGTAAGTACACTGTAGCTGTCTTCAGACACTCCAGAAGAGGGCGCCAGATCTCGTTAAGATGGCTGTGAGCCACCATGTGGATGCTGGGATTTGAACTTACCACCTTCGGAAGAGCAGTCGGGTGCTCTTACCCGCTGAGCCATCTCACCAGCCCAACTTCCTTAATTTTTATTTATTCTTTGGAAGTTTCACACCTGTATCTTGATCATATTTACCCCAGCTCCTCCCAACTCCCCTTAGGATTCCCCCTCCCACCCCTGTGATATCTCCTTCCCAACCTCATGTCTTACTTCTATAACTAATTAATTAGATAATTTTTAACCCACTCAGTCCATTTAGTGCTGTTCATATGGGCATGGATGTAGGCCATTCACTGGGGGCATGGAGAACCTCCCAGTGGCCAAGAAGAGTAACTTCTACTTTTCAAGAAGAGTGACTTCCTTCCCCAGCAGCAGCCATCAAGTGCCAAAGCTCCACAGCCTAGTGGGATCTCCTGATAGTCAGCTATTCTTGATGGTAACTAGTTATTTAAAATCAATGAAGAGTAGCTGAACTTTGTTTCTGTTTGTGACATGTGACTGGGCCAAGCATATTCAAACCACCACAGAGGTGAATTTAGATACATTAGAAAGCTTTTATGTAATTAAAAAATGTGTATTGTGAACACATGACAGCGAGTGCGCGTGTGTTCGTGTACCCATGTGCATGTACCCATGTGCGTGTAGGTCAGAGGACAGTTTTCAGGAGTAAATTCTTTTCTTCTTTGTGGCTTCCTAGAATTGAACTTGGGGTGTTAGGCTTTCAAGGCACCTGGTTTTTTCCAGAGTTCCCCCTGGCTCCTCTGTAAAGTATTTATGAGACTGAAAGACAAGTATTTCGGTAGTAGAGAAAGAGAAAGGTTTTCATAGGCTGAGGGCCTGACCAAAGGGAGGAAGATGCAGGAAGTTCGAGGGTAGCAAGGACCCTCAACTCAACTGTTGGGGCATAGAACTGGGAAGGATGGTGGTAAAATGGAATTTTCCCTCCAAGACACGATTTCTCTATGTAGCCCTAGCAGTCCTAGAACTGGCTCTGTAGACTTAGGGGTCTGCCTGTCTATGCTGGGATTAAAAGGCAGGTGCCACCACCACCTGGCTAACAAGTCTGGATTTTGTTCTTGTGTGCTAGGAATATATATATGTATATATTTGTACCCATGCAAATTTTGGTTTTATCTTGTTGAACATATTTCCAAGGTTGAAGTGGAAAAATCGGTGTTAAAATGAAAGAGACCGTTTTTTTCTCCTTTGACTGTCTTCTGCTGTATACAGAAGGGAGCTGAGAGCAAGGTTGCTCTGACACACAGTGCTAGGAGCAGCTGGTGAGAAGCTGCCTTTCATTTGTTCCCCACCAGAGTCCTAGCCAGCTTCTGGAATGTCTGCTTCCTGTCACCTTATGTTTAAATGACTGAGCTGGGCTTATCACTGTGTTTATAGCATTTCGTCCTTACGTGCTCCAGGGCCCTAACTATGATGTCTTGTTCTAGATATACTTTGTGTCTGTGATTGGAAAGTGCTACCTTGGATTTAAATCCTTTCTGTTGGTGGTGCCAGAAACATGGCTCAAGGGCTAAGAGCAAGCAGTAGCTTCTTTCCCACAGTACCCACAAGACAGCTCACAACCACCTGTAACTCCAGCTCCAGGGATCTAATACCCACTCTGGCCACATACTGCCTCTCACATGTGTGGGTGCAGAGACACATACATTTACATAAAAATAATCATAAATCTTTTGTTTTGGTATTATAGCTTGTTGGGAGTTGAGGTGACTAAAGTACTAAAGTGTGTACCGGAAGTCTGTCTTCAGCATGAAAAAGGTGAATTTTTGCAGTGTCAGGAATGTGAAGAGTGCTTCAGTTTTGTGAGAGTCTGTTAATTGGATGTCAGGTGGTATGTGTGTCATCTTGTACTTACTGTCTCTTTCGGCTAAGTAAGGCTCTCCTCACTGGAGGACATGTGCCCATTCTTGAGTATTTGAGTTGCTAAATGAGGTACCGTGTATGAGTGTCCTTATGTTTTTCCTCCAGTGAACTTCTGTTTGGAAAATGTTCCTGTTTGTGACAAGTAATCCAGGCTGGCCTTTAACTCACTACTTAGCTGAAGCTGGCCTTGAACTAACTCTTTTTCTCTGTCTTTCTCTGTCTTTTTCTGTCTCTCTGTCCCTCTGTCTCCCTCCCTCCTTCCCTCCCTCTCTGTTTTTCAAGACAGGGTTTCTCTGTGTAGCTCTGGCTGTCCTGGAACTTACTCTGTAGAGCAGGCTGGCGTTGAACTCAAAAGAGGTGTGCACTAACACACTGGGCTGCTTTTGAATTCTTGATTCTTCTACTTGTATCCCAATGCATTACCACATCCGGCTTGGTTTTATTAGGTTGTCCAAGCTGACATCACACTTGCTGTGTAGCCAGGTTGACTGTCCTTGATGCTCTCCCATTTCCACCTACTGAGTGTTGGGATTCAGACATGTGCCGTCATGCCCAGTACAGAAACATCTTTTTAAAAAAATGTTTTGTTTTTGCTTAATCTATCTGAAGCTTTTGTTTTATTTTGTGCTGGTTAAACCCAGGGTCTATGCATGCTTAAATACTTAAAATCTATCAAGCTATACCCCTAACATTATTCAAAATGTGATATATTTGTGTCAGACCTCAGATCAAGACCAGACTCCCTCTCAAAAAACAAACAAACAAAACCCCCAAACCATGTATGTTGTGGATTCAATACCAAGTGATTTGCTTACTAACAGCCATCTGTAGACGTTGTCTGCTTGCATTGGTACTCTTCAGCTGCTTTCAGGATGGTTCTTTCAGAACTGTTCAATGAAAATAATAAGGAAATTGGTCCTTAATACAGCAGAAATTTCTTAAGACTGTGTGTCTGTTTAGGTTTAGTTATATACTGTTTTTTAGAATTGAGAGGCAGACTGAGTATTTGGAGATTGTGGAAAATGTGATAATTTCGGAAAGTTTGGAAACATACCTTCACTTGTTTTGCTAGTTTACTTATCTTCAAAATGTGCAAGGTATTTTTCTACAGAATATACTCTGAGGGTTATACTATATTTATATTAAAAGATGCTATTATAATAGCAATAAGCCCTTAGGGCTGGAGAGATGGTTCACTGGTTAAGAACACTTGCTGCTCTTGAAGAAGATGCAAGTTCAGTTCCTAGCACCCACATTGCAGGGACTCACAATCTTTATTTATTTATTTATTTATTTATTTATTTATTTATTTATTTGGTTTTTCGAGACAGGGTTTCTCTGTAGTCCTGGCTGTCCTGGAACTCACTCTGTAGACCAAGCTGGCATCGAACTCAGAAATCTGCTTGCCTCTGCCTCCCAAGTGCTGGGATTAAAGGTATGCGCCACCACTGCCCAGCTCACAATCATCTTTAACTCAAGCTGCAGGGAATTGATCCATTGACGCCTTCCAGACCTCTTGGAGATACACACACACACACACACACACACACACACACACACACACACACACACACAAACAGATCTTCAGGTTGGGTGAGATGGCACATTCAATTAATCCTGGCACTCAGGAGGCAGAGGCAGATTGATTTTTGAGTTTGAGTCCAGCCTGGTCTACAGAGCAAGTTATAGGACATCCAGGTCTACAGAGAGAGAGACTCTGTCTCAGAACAAACAAAAAAAAGAGCAGTAAGCCTTCATAACTGCTGAACCACATTGACAGCCCCTGGAATTTTGTATTCTAGCAGGAGTGAAATGAACAAAATGGTTTTATTGTTGATAACAAAGGTCATGCTAGCTTCATAGGCAATTTCCAAACTTTTTTTCTAGCTTGATTATGTATTTTTTTAAAAGATTTTATTTATTTATTTATTTATTTATTTATTTATTTTTGGTTTTTCGAGACAGGGTTTCTCTGTAGTCCTGGCTGTCCTGGAACTCACTCTGTAGACCAAGCTGGCCTGCAACTCAGAAATCCGCCTGCCTCTGCCTCCCAAGTGCTGCGATTAAAGTCGTGTGCTACCACCGCCTGGCTATTTATTTATTTTATGTATATGAGTATACTGTAGCTGTACAGATGGTTGTGAGCCTTCATGTGGTTGTTGGGAATTGAATTTCAGGACCTCTGCTCACTCCTGTCACCCCAACCCCCACCCCCACTCTGACCCAGCACGCTCTGGTCAACCACGCTTGCTCAGTCCCTGTTCACTCTGGCCCAAAGATTTATTTATTATTATACATAAGCACACTGTAGCTGACTTCAGACAAGCCAGAAGAGAGCATCAGATCTTATTACGGGTGGTTGTGAGCCACCATGTAGTTGCTGGGATTTGAACTCAGAACCTTTGGAAGAGCAGTCAGTGCTCTTACCTGCTGAGCCATCTCACCAGCCCAATTATATATATATATTTTTAAAGATTTATTTATTTATTATATGTAAGTACACTGTAGCTGTCTTCAGATACTCCAGAAGAGGGCATCAGATCTCATTACGGATGGTTGTGAGCCACCATGTAGTTGCTGGGATTTGAACTCAGAACCTTTGGAAGAGCAGTCAGTGCTCTTACCTGCTGAGCCATCTCACCAGCCCAATTATATATATATATATTTTTAAAGATTTATTTATTTATTATATGTAAGTACACTGTAGCTGTCTTCAGATACTCCAGAAGAGGGCATCAGATCTCATTAGGGATGGTTGTGAGCCACCATGTGGTTGCTGGGATTTGAACTCAGGACCTTCGGAAGAGCAGTTGGCGCTCTTAACCACTGAGCCATCTCGCCAGCCCCCCAATTATATTTTTTATTCAGTTTTTTTTTTTTTTCTTTTTTCTTTTCGAGACAGGGTTTCTCTGAGTAGCCCTGGCTGTCCTGGAACTCACTCTGTAGACCAGGCTGGCCTCGAACTCAGAAATCTGCCTGCCTCTGCCTCCCAAGTGCTGGGATTAAAGGCATGCGCCACCATGCCCGGCCAATTATATTTTTATAGTCTGAAAAATATCTTAAAGTATCATACTTTCCTGGATGACAAGTGTGATTCATTTTCCAGATATATATCCTGTATTTGTAAACTGATTGCCTTGTAATTACAGACTTAGGAACTTTTCATTCTTTCCTAAGCAATGACCCCTTGTTTGTTCTAGCTGGAGGTGTTAGGTTGGAGAACAGGTGAGCTTTCTGTACTTCCCTTGCCTCAGGCAGATGCTTTGGGAGAACACTTAGCCACAGGTAAAGTTTTAGTGCAGCGAGTTATTCACCCCCCACCCCCCAGACTGAGAGCATCTGGTGCTGACCCACACACAATCAGCTTTGCCAGGGCAAGTTTTTACTGTTACGAACACTCTTTTTTAGTGTCAATTTTCTGAATAGAAATACTTGGTTTTGTTTTGTTTTGTAGTTAGAGATAGGGCCTCTGTGTGTATTTCTAGTCTTGGAACTTATTATACAGACCAAGCTGGCCTTGAACTCACAGAAATCTGCCTGCCTCTGCTCTTTGGAGTGCTGAAATTAAAGGCATGTGCCACCATGCCTGGCTGGAAATACTTTATAAGTATTGGTAAAGGCTGGAGAGATGGTTCAGTAGTTAAGAGCACTGGCTGCTCTTGCAGAGGACCCTGTACCCACATAGGGGCTTAAAATTGTCTAACTCCAGTTCCAGGGCATTGAACACCCTCTTCTGGCCTCTGTGACACCAAGTATGCATGTGCTGCACATACATATAGGCAAAGTACCCATACAATTAAATGAAAAATAAAAGTGCTGATAAGGGCTAGAGAGATCTATCAGTGGTTAAGAGCATTTGCTTTGCAATCAGAGAACCAGGGTTTAGATCTTAAGTAAGTGTTCTATAAAAGCTGTAACTCCAGCCTCTAGGAATGACACACACACACACACACACACACACACACACTTGTACACTAACAAAAATTAGGTAAATCCAGTTGTTGTCATATACCCAACACTTAAGGAGACTAAGGGTTGTCTTAGTTTCAGAAATTGTGTACATAAAGATTCATTCTGTGTTGGATAGTTTATAGGTTTTGTTTGACAAATAGCATTGTGCACCCATTGTAAGCTGCCATGTGAGTGCTATGAACTAAATCTGTGTTCTCTGCAGGATCAGTCAGTGCTCCAGCCCCAGTAGCATATTTCCTTTCATAGCTGAATTAATACTTGATTATATGGATGTATTCATTCACTGATTGAAGGACATCCTGGTTACTTATAGTTTGGGACGATTATGAATAAGGATGCTTTAAGTATCTGTGTACAGGTTTTAGTGTGGCTATGAATTTTTCTGTTCATCTGGGTCAACACATAGGAGCATGATTGATGGATTGGATAGTAAAACTATATAAAAAATTGTCAACTTGCCTTTCAAAGCCACTGTACTAGTGCTATGAAAAGACACCATGACCAAGGCAATTCATAAAAAAAAATACTGGGGCTTGCTTATAGTTCCAGAGGGTTAGTTCATTATCATGATGGCAGGGAACATGGTGGCAGGCAGGCAGATAGACATGATGCTGCAGAGGTAGCATCAGCCAGGGATGGAGAGGGCAGTGGGAACAGGCAAATACTGGTCCTGGCAGCCCACTCCTAGTAAGTAGCACACCTATTCCAAGAAGGCCAAATCTCTGACCTCTTTTAACAGTTCATCTGCCAGGAATTAAGTATGCAAATATGTGAACCTCTGGGGGGAGGGGCAGTTTTCATTCAAACCACCACACAAAAAGTGACTACCATTTTACATTCTTGAAACAAGGACAATTGTATTTGTCTAACATCTTCACTGGTATTTGGTGTCTAACATGGTAAGTTTGGATTTTAGCCATGTTTAATGGCCATGCTATTGTTTTGATTTTGAATTCCTCTATGATGAATGTTGAATTTCATTTCATATATTTATTTTCCATCTGCATATCTTTGGTGAGATATCTGTCCTGATACTTTGCCCATTTTTAATTTGGGTTGTGGGGCCAGGGAGAAGGCTCAGCTGATAACCACCAAGCCCAGGAACCTTTGTTTGATCCCTGGGGTTCATATGGTGGAAGGTGGAAGTGGAGTACTGATTCCCAAAAGCAATCCCTTGACTTCATATGCACAGTGTCATTCTTCCCCTCCCCACCCTTCCCCTCCCAACCCCACCCCACTCTACCCCAAGATAAACTGGGTTGTTGTGTTGTAAGAGTTTGCCATGTATTTAGATGCAGATACTTTTTGGATACACGTTTTTGTAAATGTTTTCATTCTCTGTCTTTCAGAGACTTTTTAAGTTTTAGGTAAAGTTTAGCTTGCTAGTTTTTTCCCATTTGTGGACCATGTCTTTAATGTCATTTCTAAAATCTCATTTTCAAACACCAAATCACATAGAGCTTTTGTACTCTGTTCTTTTTAGAAGTTTTATATTTTTTGGAGACAGAGGCCTCAGTATGTATCAGAGGCTGATCTTAAACTTGCTATGTAGCCCAGGCTAGCCTTGAGTTCTTGTCCTGCCACCTCAGCTTGCTGAATGTACGATTCTACCAGAGTTCCCTCCTTACAACTAAATTTTCTTTTCTTTTTCCTTTTTCCTTTTTCCATTTTTTCATTTTATTTATATATATATATATATTTATCTATCTATCTATCTATCTATCTATCTATCTATCTATCTATTTATTTATTTTGGAGACAGTGTTTCTCCATGTGTAGTCTTTGCTGTTCTGGAACTCACTCTGTAGACCAGGCAGGACTCCAACTCAGAGATTCATTTGTCTCCACCTGCCGAGTGCTGGGACAAAGGTGTGTAGCACATCTGCTCAGCCCTATTTAATATTTCAACTTTATAATACTTTGCTTAAAAAAATTAACTAACTTACTTATTTTGAGCAGTACTAGAGGTCCAAATCCAGGACATTGATAGGCAAGCACTCTACTATTAATGCATAGCCTTGATCTATATAAAGTACACATTTTCGAAAGTGTGTGCATGCATGTTGAAGTGTGCATGTATAGGGGTGCATGTATGTGTGTGTGCATGTGAAGGCTAGAGGCCAACTTGGTGTCAGCTTTGGAAATGCTGTCTACAAGCTGGGAAAGGTAGCTAAGTGGGTAAAGCAAGAGGACTAGAGTTCAGATCCCTAGAACCCACATAAAGGCCCCGTGGGTATAGGTGCTCACCTGTAATTACAGTCTTGGAAAGTGGAGGCAGAGGGTGCCTGAGCAAATTAGCTAGTCAGATTAGTATATTGATGAGCTCTCTGGGTTTGACTGAAAAACTGCTTTAAAAAGAAAAAGTGGTGCTGGGCGTGGTGGCGCACGCCTTTGATCCCAGCACTCGGGAGGCAGAGGCAGGTGGATTTCTGAGTTTGAGGCCAGCCTGGTCTACAAAGTGAGTTCCAGGACAGCCAGGGCTATACAGAGAAACCCTGTCTCAAAAAAAACAAAAAAAAAAAAACAAAAAAAAAGAAAGAAAAGAAAAGGTGGCTATCTATTAAGGTAGATTCCTGACATCAACCTGGGGCCTCCACATACATGTGGGTACACACTTCAGCACAGGTACACTCAAGTGCACACACACAGAGACACACACACACATGATGTCCATTCCCTTTGAGACATGTTTTCTCATTGCCCCCTGAAGCTTACCAATTGGCCTGGATTGGCTAACCAGCAAACTCCACAGCTCTTCCTGTTTCTATCTCCACATCCTGTTTCTAGAATTATAGTTCTGCACTGACATGTTTGGAGATTATCTATCTATCTATCTCCAAACATACAGAGACACACACAGTTTCATTCTGCAGTGCTTGCTGATCTGGAACTTACTGTGTAGACCAAGATAGAATTGAACCCACAGAAATTAACCTGCTTCTGCCTCCCGAGTGCTAAATTTAAAAGCATGTGACATACCATACTTGGCATGCCAGGTCGGCCGGCCTGCCTCCCTCCCTCCCTCCCTTCCTTCCTTCCTTCCTTCCTTCCTTCCTTCCTTCCTTCCTTCCTTCCTTCCTCCCTCCCTCCCTCGCTCCCTCCCTCCTTCCTCCCTTCTTTCCCTCCCTTCTTTCTCGCCCTTCTTTCCCTCCCTAACTAACTCAGAATCTAACTCAGATTTTCATGCTGTGAGACAAGTACTTTACTGACCAAGATAATTCCTGTGCATTAGTTCATTAACAAAAAATAAATAAACAAAAAATAACAACACTGTTTCCATTTTTCACCACTGGATTTATAGACACTTGCAACCTTGCAGCCGCTCCTGGCTTTTTACATGAATGCTGGGATTTGAACACAGGCATTTATGCTTATATAGCAAGTGCTTTTACCCACCAGGCCTTCTTCCTAGTGTGCTTGTCACTTGTTAAAATTTAGGCTGTTGCTGGGCGGTGGTGGCACACGCCTTTAATCCCAGCACTTGGGAGGCAGAGGCAGGTGGATTTCTGAGTTTGAGGCCAGCCTGGTCTACAGAGTGAGTTCCAGGACAGCCAGGACTATGCAGAGAAACCCTGTCTCAAAAAAAAAAAAAAAAAAAAAAAAAAATTAGGCTCTTGTGCCACATTGCCATTGTGTTTTAATGTATAAAGTTGGAAAGCATCTTACTGCTTACAATTGCATGAGTCTGTTGGCTGTGTTTAAAGGACTGCTTCTGAGGATTAATTGCCATTAAGTCACTCGTGCATGTCACAAGGGATCACATAGTATTGTGCTTGTGGTGTAGAAATGGCTCTTCTCCCTGCTTTATACAGAAGTTTGCTTTGTTATGTTTTTGTCCAAACCTTGTTTCATTATGTCTTGCTTCCTTCAGAAGCAGAGTATAAATCCTGACGAGAACTTCTCTTCTGCTTCTGGAAGTGTTTATATTAACTTTGTAATTTCCTCAAGCTGGCTAACTTTAGTTGTACTATTTGAAGCCACTTCCATTAGCTAGCTAAAAATGTCTCTATTGGAGCTAAACATTGATCTCAAAGTAAAAATGAGGCTTTCTTTAAAATTATCAAGTGCATCTTTACAATGCTGAAAACATCCAGGTAATTTGAATATCACTTAAATTCCCAAATAAAATTCGGGTCTTATTTATGGGTTTTATTATAAAACTTTTTCTTATGGAAAATTTCAAACACAGAGAAGTTGAAAGGATTGTAAAATGAGTACCTGTAGGCTTAGCATCTTTTAAAAAGTATTTATTTAGTCATAATTATATTAAAGTATGTGTATGAATGTAGATGTGTATGTAAATGATGTTTATGTATATGTACACCCATGTACGCAGGTGTTCAAGGAAGCCAAAAAAGGGTGTTGAATTTCCAGGAGTTAGGAGTATAGGCAGTTGTGAGCTGATGGGTGTGGGTGCTGGTGACTGAACTCAGGTCCTCTTGCAAGAGCAGTGAATACTCTTAACTGCAGATCTGTTACTTCTCCAGCCTCTGGACTTACCCTCCTGCTTTTATCATTAACATTCAGTTTTATTTCTTTAGTCACATATTTGTTGAATTCTTTTTGATAGTTCCTTGAAGATACTGACTTCTTTGTGGGAAAGGATAGGTTGGTATTTCTTAGTCCACTGCACATCTTTTGTGCTGTTGGTTGGACTTGTGTGGTTCTCTGATGTTGGCTTATTTGTGATCATTTATTTTCAGATGAATTTCTGATAGATTATGTTACGAAGACAGAAGGAAAGCAAAATTGTTGGAAGAGGTTTTATTATCATGGAGAACAAGTTGAACCAGTCCACTTACTGTGTGGATATCACTGTCCTAATAGCTTTATCAGTGGCTCTGTCTTTAGTTCTCATAGCCACTTCATTAGCTGTATGTGGTGGCTTTTCATATAGATTGGGGAATTGAGGTCTAGGGAGACCTAGTACTAAGTAAGGTCTTACCTAAGACGGCATCATTGTTAGACTCCAAGCACTCTGACTCCCTAGAGCCCACGCTTTGAGACAGATGTCTGCACTACTGAAACTTTACTTTTTTATGGAAGTTACATTTTGTATTTTTTTTATATTTCAGGTTTGTATAAGTTTGGGACAATACTTGAACCTGGTTTAATAGTGTTCTTGTATAAAACAGTGTATTATACCAACATTTTAATGACTAGTACATTAAAAGTAGTTATTATCTATGAGTGTGAGAGAGAGATAGAGAGAGTGTGTGTGTGTATGTGTGTGTGTGTGTGTGTGTGTGTGTGAGTGAGTGAGTAAGTGAATGAATTCATGTATATGCATGTGATTACCAGTGCGTGTGTGTGTGTGTGTGTGTGTGTGTGTGTGTGTGTGTGAGTAAGTGAATGAATTCAGGTATATGCATGTGATTACCAGTGCTCTCAGTATTCCTCTGTAGCTTGAGTTACAGTTGTGAGCCACATAGAGTAGGTGTTGGGAATTGAACTTGAGTCTTCTCCAAGAGGAGTATACACATGTACATAACAGCGGAGCTGTCTCTTTTAGCCTATGACTAACACTTTTATGACTGAGAAGTCCTGGAAATTCCTGAGGAGGGAGGGCCCTGTTTCAAATTAGATGGCTTGGAGTTTTTTTAGTGACTTCATTCTTTAGAGAATGAAAGAATTTCTTTCTTTTTATTAAGTGGAGGCACATATAGCATTCCTTCTGCAGTTATCCAGATAAACATTAGCAAATATGTTTAGGATATGACACAGAACACTAGAAGTTCTTTCCTGTTTTTTTTTTTTTTTTGTGTGTGTCTCTTTTTGTAATGCTTGGGGTTGAATCTAGGGCTCATGCAAGCTGAGTAAGTATTCTGCCACTGAGCCGAATCCCCACCCCTCATTTGTATTTATTTTTTAATGAAGTTTTTGGGATGTTAGCCAGTTGGAAGTACATTCTTGATGACCAGGACAGGGAACTGAAGCTGCTTCTGTTGCTGTCTGGCTGTTTATAACCCTCTCTTAAATTTCTCTGGAGTCTTTCTGGGATTTATTTATTTTTGACACAGTCTCACTCTCTTGCTCTGGCTGGCCTGGACTACTATATAAAGCAGGCTGGCCTTGAACACACAGAAGCCTCTGCTTCAGATTTGCTGAGATCAAAAGTACATGGCACGTAGCTGGCTTCAGGGAGAGTTTTTTTTTTTTTTTTTTTTTTAAAGATTTATTTTATTTTATTATATGTAAGTACACTGTAGCTGTCCTCAGACACTCCAGAAGAGGGAGCCAGATCTCGTTACGGATGGTTGTGAGCCACCATGTGGTTGCTGGGATTTGAACTCATCACCTTCTGAAGAGCAGTCGGGTGCTCTTACCCGCTGAGCCATCTCACCAGCCCCCCAGGGAGAGTTTTTATGAGTGACTCAAGGAGCAGTTCATTTCTGTTTACATCTTGAAGTTGTATTTTGAAATCAGGAGTTTTTAAATTTTTTGGAGATCACATATTCTTTTTTGAAACCAATGAAAGACATGAACTCTCTCCTCAGAAAACATATACATGTACATAAATACACTTTAACCTACAAGTTTTGTAGGGTCACTAATTTCCAAGACTATAAACAAAGTACTCCAAGATGGGGTGGCATATGCTGTAATGTCCACACTAGGGAGCTGCAGCAGCAGAAGTGAAGTCAGGGCGTGGCTGCAAAGTCAGATCCTGTCTGAGAAAGCTGTGTTCATTCCTCCCTGGGGTGGGGGTTGGGGGGGGAGGCAGAGCCATCGGGGGTTAGTTTTTCCTGTAATAAATCTATGTTTGCTCTGCTAAAAAACAAACAATGCTTTAAAGGAAAAAAAAAGGGCTCTGTAGAGAGACTGTCTTTTTTTTTTTTTAAAGACTTATTTTATATATGTGAGTACACTGTCACTATCTCCAGACACACCAGAAGAGGGCATCAGAGTTCATCACAGATGGTTGTGAGCCACCATGTGGTTGCTGGGAATTGAATTGAGCACAGGACTTTTGTTTGGTAGAGCAGTCAGTGCTCTTAACCACTGAGCCATCTCTTCAGCCCGAGAGACTGTCTCAACAAAACAAAACAAAACAAAGCAAAGGAAAATAATAAGATTTGAGGATATATTCCCAAAACAATCTTGTTAGTGTTTAGGATACTGTATTTTTGAGACTTTGAGATGTTTTATGTCTCCTATTTTATTGAAAAATTAAAATGAATATTTATTAATAAGCTAAGGTTCTTAGGGATCAATAAATTCTGTGATGATTTCGTTTTTTCTTTTTTCTTTTCTTTTTTTTTTTTTTTTTTTTTTTTTTTTTTTTTTTTTTTTTTTTTTTTTTTTTTTTTTTTTTTTTTTTTTTTTTTTTTTTTTTTTTTTTTTTTTTTTTGGTTTTTTGAGACAGGGTTTCTTTGTATAGCCCTGGCTGTCCTGGAACTCACTCTGTAGAACAGGCTGGCCTCGAACTCAGAAATCTGCCTGCTTCTGCCTCCTGAGTGCTGGGATTAAAGGCGTGCGCCACTGCCCGGCCTCTGTGATGATTTCTAACCTTTTCAATTGAGTTTTCTCAATTAAGTATTAAGACAGATGAACTCCTTTGCCCCAACTCATAAGTTTAGGTTTCAGTTTCTTGTTTCCACCCAGTGTTTTGATGCATGATGTCATGCCAGTCCTGAGCTCTAAACTGAACCCCAGGTGCCCCACTATTTTAGCTCTATACCCCTTCTCAGTCTCCTCTCCTTACGCCTCTCCTTTCTTGCTTGGCTTTTTAAAATGAGTGTCGTAGCTCATATTGGCCTTGAAGCAGAGATCCTCATGTCTCTGCCTCCAGGGATTATATTTGAAAAGTTGGAACTTCGTATTCTGGTTTCTTTTCAGATTGTGTAAATTGGAATTTCTATCATAAAGAGACCCTTAATTTTTTATGTATAAAACTGACGGTTTTAGTTAAATCACTACCTTTAAGAATTTACTTAGAATTTTAGGTTGAGAAATGTCAGTTTTGAGGATCCCAGATTTTTTTCTTTTTCTGAGTTTTTTCAGACAGTGCCTTGCCATATAGTACATGCTGGTAATCCTCCTTCCTGCTTCAGCCTCCTGAGTGCTAAGCTTACAGATGTGAGTGCAGTACCCAGCTGAATTTACTGGCTAGATTGCTAAGGTGGGGAAATAAGGTGGGGAGGGGTGCTGGCTGAGGTCTCTGCTTTCGGCTTTGTTTACACAGATGGGTGTTGTAGACACAGGGCCCTGAGGAGGCTGAAAGCCCAGCCTGCTCTTCAGGGAGAGAAGACCTGAAAAAATCATTTAACTCTAACAGGCAGATAAACTTTAAATAGTAAAGTGAGGCCAGGTGTGTTTTTCCTGTGTCTCTCTCTGGTGAGAGCCAGGGAACCCTGAGGCCAGCTGCTCAGTGGTTTTACTGAGGCAGCTCACTAGGTCAGCATTCTGTCTGAGAAGGCTGAGTTTGTTGAGTATTTGTGGGACTAGGCACCTTTCTTGACAAAATTATTGTTCTTCCGTATCTTACACTTTTCCTTGTTTCAGGCTCTGTACAAGTGAAGTGAGTAGGTTGATTTGTGTATAACCGTAGGTGTGTATTTCTTGGTTTGGACAGATTGTATACAGAGTTTAAAGTGAAATGTATGGAGGAGAAAATGTTTAGATTATTAAGATATCCAAATCATCCTACGAGATTATCCAGGCTGATTGGGAGAACAAAAGAAGTTAGGTCAAAAATAGAATTTTAAAAATAATTAAAAATTTTAAATTTTATGTACATTGGTATTCTGACTGCATGTATGTCTATATGAGGGTGTCAGAGCCCCTGGAACTGGAGTCACAGACAATTGTGAGCTGCCATGTGGGTGCTAGGAACTGAATCCAGGTCCTTTGGAAGAGCAGCCAGTGCTCCTAACTGCTGAGCCATCTCTCTAGTCCCTGAAAATAATGGCATTTTAGAGAGGTAATCTTGCCCCTTTAGAAGCCAAGAGATAGAGGAAAATAGTCTATATGCAGATTAATATTTTTTTAACTATCAAGATAATAAATTTGTATAAAGGAAGGTTAATTTGAAGATATGGGGAAAATGTATATATAATTTAAGTAACTATCTTGGGGGCACACCCACACTTTAATCTCTACAAAGGGGAGTTTTTTAAAAGAAAATCTCTGGGGTTGGAGATATGACTCAGTGGTTGAGAATGTATAATGCTGTTGCAGAGGACCCAAGTTTGGTTTTCCAGTACCCATCTTGGATGGCTCACAGTGGCCTGTAACTCTAGCTCCAGGCCTCCGGCCTCTGCATTTATGTGCATATACCCATACATACACATAATTAAAAATAGTAGAAATAAGTCTTAGAAAGGAAATCCCCTTCAAGTGTAGGTGAACAGACTGTAGTAAAAGTGGGAGAATTATTCAAGCCACTTTGATAGTATTGTACATATGGCTGGTTAAAACGAGGAAAGCAGACTGTTTGGATTGCTAAATGAGCTTTATTTCTTCCCAACATCCCCATCTTTCCCACATGCTTTCCTGAATCGAGCAGTGTGTAGTGTAGCATTCTGGACTAGAGGAAGGGTAGGTCTCTCCTCCTCTCCTGCTGTAAGTTCACAGCCTTTTCACTTTAGACTCTGAAAGACCAACAGCTTTTCTGGAACCAGATGAATCTTTTGATTCTATGGCTCATACTATGACACTGGAGTGGGGACAGGAGGGTGGAGTTACAAAGTGTTTGAACCCGTCTGGTTTATGGGACTGTTTTTTTCCCTTTTTCCCCTTAGGAACGGCGTGAATGTTGAGGGGGCGACACACAAGCAGGTGGTGGACCTGATCCGAGCAGGCGAGAAGGAATTGATCTTGACAGTGTTGTCTGTACCTCCTCATGAGGCTGATAACCTAGATCCCAGTGACGACTCCTTGGGACAATCATTTTATGATTACACAGAAAAGCAAGCAGTGCCCATATCGGTTCCCACATACAAACATGTGGAGCAGAATGGTGAGAAGTTTGTGGTGAGTGTCAGCCCAACTTGATCCTCAAACATGTAGTTAGCTTGTATTTCCCTCCGTCTCATTATGAGTATATTTCAGGAGGTCAAATAAGACTGCAGCCTAGGCCAGTTTGTCTGTCAGAAGTTAGGTTCACTCAGAGAAGATCTTGACACTAATTGATTTATTGCAGGGTGTGGCCTACAGTGATAAGTTTCTGCTTAAGTACAATTTTATTTAATTTTCTGACAGTTTCAAGTTTGTATTCGTGAATATTTTTTTTAATCACATGTCTCTGTTACCTGTAGTCTGATTTACTGTTGGCTCTGGAGCTATAGAGCGAGATAATTTTAAAAGGTATCTTCCAAAATATTTGGATAATACAGAGGTTTGTCATTTTGAAGCCTGTGCATTCCTGTGCTCATTCCTCTCTACACCTGTTCCTTCAGTTCTTGGTGATGTCTGTGTGCATGATTAACTCCTGAGTTTTCCCCTCGAGGCCCTAATATACTTTGACTGCAATTCCCTGAGCTGTTTTGCACATTTCTATTTTGTGGATAAGTAGAACTCATTTTGAATTTTAGGTGATATGTGACAGCCTGTTTTCCATGGTGCTTATCTTCAAACCTTAGCTGCTGCTATTTATTTGTTCTCTTGGTTGCACTGTGTATTTATTTACCTTTAATTGTTTCAGAAACATTGACATAAAAAGCATAAATTATTTAATTCTTTTTAGAAATATAGTGGGTTCTGTTAGATATTGGCAAATAGACTACAGATGTCTAGAGCTGGCCTGTAGGGCTGGGGGTCTAGCTCAGTGGGTAGTGTTTAACTAACATACACAAGGTTCTATGTTTAACACTCTATAAAATAAAAAACTGGTCTGCTGATTAAAGTTATTGCCTCTAAAAGTAGAATTTGTCCCATGTATAGGAATGTGCTACTAAATGCTTGTGGAATTCTTCCTAGGGGCAGAGGGATGCTGAACAAAACAAGTTAGCTGGGGATAATAATTGCACATAGGTTTTGTGTCAGCATGGTCTCTGTGTTCTTAGAGCTGTACACAAACTTTAGAAATGAGAGCTGATTAGTTATGGAACTTTTTAAGAATTAACCTAGGACTTTGGAAACTTCTGTAGCCTTGAGACAAGGAATAAAACTACTAATTGTTCTTTTGTAAAGAGTCAGTTTTNCAACGGATTGGGAAAGGATCTTTACCAATCCTAAATCAGATAGGGGACTGATATCCAATATATATAAAGAACTCAAGAAGGTGGACACCAGAAAATCAAATATCCCCATTAAAAAGTGGGGCACAGAGTTAAACAAAGAATTCTCAACTGAGGAATACCGAATGGCTGAGAAGCACTTGAAAAAATGCTCAACATACTTTTAACTTTTTATTCAGCCTATGAATGGTATTGCCCGCCTTCAGGGTAGTCCTGCCCTCCTCAGTTAAACTCCTTTGGAAATGAAAGGTTATCGTCTGGTTACTTTCTGTATCAAGTCAAGTCAACAATAAAGATTAACTACTTCAGTAATGTGTGTGTGTGTGTGTGTGTGTGTGTGTGTGTGTGCGTGCGCACACGTGGTGCTTGTGCATGCAGAGACCTGAGGTTATCATTGAGTGTCTTTCCTTAGTTACTTTTCAACTTTATTATTATTAGCTCTTTACTTTTATTTATTTGTGTGTTGGGGTTGGGGTGTGGATATTTGTGTTCATGGGTGTGTATAGGTCAGCAAACAACATGTGGGAGTTGGTTCTCTCCTACCATGTGGGAGTTGGTTCTCTCCTACCATGTGGGAGTTGGTTCTCTCCTACCATGTGGGAGTTGGCTCTCTCCTACCATGTGGGAGTTGGCTCTCTCCTACCATGTGGGAGTTGGTTCTCTCCTACCATGTGGGAGTTGGTTCTCTCCTACCATGTGGGAGTTGGTTCTCTCCTACCATGTGGGAGTTGGTTCTCTCCTACCATCTAGGTTCTAGGGATTGAACTCAGGTCATCAGGCTTTGTGGCAAGCCATCTTACTGACCCTCTTCTATGCTACAAGAAACTGCAGAGCTGACAAGATGGCTCATTGGTTAAGTGTGCTCACTGCACAACTATGAGGACCTGAGTTTAGATACCCATGGAACAAGCCAGATGGGTGGAGACAGGATCATCACTGGAACTTGCTGAGTGCCAGACTGTCTGAGAAGTAACAGCCCTTGCCTTCAAGTAACAAGGCAGAAGTGATGGAGGAAGACATTCAATGTCCTCTGTTGTTTGTACACCACATTACACAGGTATGCACGAACACACTCACGCATCCACTACACACATACAAATCCCTGCCAGACTAGGACTGGATGTGTAACTCAGAGGGAGATACTATGCTTAGTGTCCATGAAGCTCTCTGGTCAGGCCCTAGCAACACAAGAGAACATTCCTGTAATCCTAGCACTCAGGAGCTAGAGACTGGGGATCAGCAATTCAAGGGCCTTCTCAGCTACACAGTTACATTTGAGGCCAGTCTGGCATATAGGAGACCCTGTTTGAAAAATTCAACAGAAAAGAAAAGAAACTGACAAGCTGTTTTTTAAAAGTGCCTTTGTCATGTTTTCTCATTTGCAGTAGAGAATTCTAGTTTTCCATAACTTCAATATTTGGTATTTTAATTACACCCCCCATGGCCCCCATAGGGACTTGCCATGTATCTCTAAGTGGCATTTAACTCATGGTTTTCCTGCCTCAGACCAGAGATGTCAGATCTTAGAGCAATTGGTTATGAGCTTCTGGTTGGAACCAAACTTGGGTTCTCTTAACCACAGAGCCATCTTTACTACAGACTATTCTGGTTTTTATTTTCCTAAGAAGTTTTTTTTTTTTTTATGTATTTGTGTGTGTGTGTGTGTGTGTGTGTGTGTGTGTGTGTGTGTTAGTGTATGCCAACTGTTTGTAGGTACCTGCAAAGGTGAGAAGAAGGTGTTGGATCCCTGGGGCTGGAGCAATGGGAGAGCATGGTCGTTGGCAAGAGCAGGGAGTGCAGTGTGCTTGACCACTAAGCTATTCCTCCAGCCCCCAGGTGGGCATTCTTGTGGGTATAGTGATATCCCACTTTAGTTTTAATTTATACTTATCTAATAACTCATTGGTAATGAATTGATTTCCATAGATTAATCGCCATTCATCTGTTATCATTGGTGTAGAGGTTCTGTTAATTTTCTGTTCGTGTAAAATTTTGGTTGTTTTATTATTCTGTTATAAGAATTTATTATGTGTACTGGGTGTAAATCCTCTCAGATGTTTTGTAAGTATTTTCCTGGTCTGTGGCTTGCCCTTTAATTTTTTATTTTTTTATTTTTTTATTTTTTTTTGGTTTTTTTTCGAGACAGGGCTTCTCTGTGTAGCTCTGGTTGTCCTGGAACTCACTTTGTAGACCAGGCTGGCCTCGAACTCAGAAATCCGCCTGCCTCTGCCTCCCAAGTGCTGGGATTAAAGTGTGTGCTACCATGCCCGGCTTATTTTTCTGTTTTTTATAAATGTTTTATAGTTACTTTAACTATTTTTATAATGTTATTGATAAATTTATGGATTCACACAATAATGTATAAATCATTACTATAATCATATAAGTTACATAGTCTGCTGTTACTTAGAGTGTTTGCAGATTGTACCACAGCAGTCAATTCTACAGTGTCTCCATTACTTTGATACAATACATAGCCTATAACATCATCTCCTAAACCTTTCATCTTCCTCCAGCTCTAGGTTATACTAGTGTACTTTCTGTCCTATAAGTTTATATATATTGAATATGTCATATAAATATGTCATATAGAATTTTTGAGTGTGACTTGCTTCTTTCATTTAGCATCTCTTGAAGGTGTACCTGTGTTATATTATGAATTTGTATTTTATTTTAACTTCCATTAGTTTTCCATTGCATAGTGAATTTATTAGTCAAGGTTTTCTTTTTTTGTTGTTGTTTTTTTTCTGAGACAGGGTTTCTCTGTATAGCCCTGGCTGTTCTGGAACTCACTTTGTAGACCAGGCTGGCCTTGAACTCAGAAATCCGCCTGCCTCTGCCTCCCGAGTGCTGGGATTAAAGGCATGCGCCACCACGCCCTGCATTTTTTTTTTTTTTGGAAGGTTTTCTGAATGAATAGAACTGATAGAATTTTTTTAAAAAGATTTATTAATTTATTTATAAGTACACTGTAGCTGTCTAAAGACACAGCAGAAGAGGCATTACAGATGGTTTTGAGCTACCATGTGGTTGCTGGGAATTGAACTCAGGACCTCTGGAAGAGCAGTCAGTGCTCTTTAGCTGAGCCATCTCTCCAGCCCAGAATGTGTGTGTGTGTGTGTGTGTGTGTATGTGTGGTTTTATTGCTGTGAATAGACACCATGACCAAGGCAAATCTTAACAAAGGAGAACATTTAACTGAGGCTGGCTTACAGTTTCAGAGGTTTAGTCTATTATCTTCATGGTGGGACACATGGTAGAGTCTAGGCAGACATGGTGCTAGAGATGGAGCTAGGATTTCTACATCTTGATCCTCTGGTAACAGGAGATTGTATACAACGCTGGGCATGGCTTGAGCACATATAAAACCTCAGAGCCTACCTCCACAATGATTCACTTCAGCAAGGCCACACCTACTCCAATAAGGTCACACCTCCTAATAGTGCCACTTCTTATGGGCCAGGTATTCAAACACATGAGTCTATGGTTGCCATACCTGTTCAGAACACACACACCCCTTTAATACACACACATACATACACATATGAGGCTATTATCTCTCTAGTCCCAGTTTGCTGTAGGAACCCTGGAGGATTTTAGGAGAGCTGCTAGGCTTTAGTCTATTTTAGAATCCTGAAGTAATTGGCAGCAAGAGGTTAGGTGAACTTACCAGCAAAAGTGCTAGCAGGCGAAAGGCAAAGCTTTTTTGTCTGTGTCTTTTTATGTAGGCTACTGAAGGTGTGGTGCAGATTTAGCCCGGCTAATACAATGTATCTTGATCATAATGCACTCCAAATCTACTTTCCCACTTCCCAAAAGAACCCTAACATTTCCTTCACCTCTATGTCATCTTTTTATTGTTTTGTTGGTTGGTTGGTTGGTTGATTGGTTACCCACTGAGTTGGTGCTTCTTGTTGGAATGACACTGACCTTGTGCAGGCAGCTATAACTGTTGAAAGTTGATGAGTGTAGTAGCCATGTTGTACCCAGAATGCAGCACTTCTACACTCTTCATTCCTTTGACACAGTGTTTCTTTTTTTTAAATTTTATTTTATTTATTATATGTAAGTACACTGTAGCTGTCTTCTGACACACCAGAAGAGGTCATCAGATCTCATTACAGATGATTGTGAGCCACNTTTGCACAGCAAGCACCTTACCCACCAAGCCCCTTCTGCTGTGTTCTGAGGTAGTTTCATGTAGCCCAAACTAGTCTCAAGCTTATTTCAAAGCAAGAACAACTTGATCCTCTTGTCTCTGCTTCTCAGGTGCTGGGATTACAAGTGTGTACCACCAAGTGTGTACCACCATGGAATAAATATTGATTAGGTTAACCATATACATGTCACAAAAATACCTTCCTCAACCTTGTATCTGACAGGGTTTGACTTACCTGCTTTGCCCATTGAGTCATCCCCAGCCTCAGCTGTACTTTTTTGTGTCTGCACACAGCATTCAAAAAGAGATTAGTTCAAATTACATGTATGTTTATTCAAAGAATAGATCCTCATCTCCAGCTCTTCCTCTAGGCATCTTTATTACCTATTCCTATGACAGCCACAGTTGCTTATGATTCTTTTCCTATTTAAGCCAAGGAGTTGTTAGATTTTCTTTTGGAGGTTTTTGTTAAGAGATTGGGGTGGGGGTGTCGTAATATGTAGTCCTTTGCTAGCCCCAAACTCTTGGCTCAAGTGATCCTCCTGCCTCAGCCTCTCAAACAATTGAGACAGTAGATTCATGCCATCTGTCTAGCTTCTCTCAGAGTTGTAAGTGCTCACGTTGTGCTTTTTGATGACTTATATCCATTGCAGTGAAAAGTCCCCTAAAATAGTTAACTCTGTGTCTTAGGGTTTCTGTTGTTGGGATAAAACACCATGACCAAAAGTAACTTGGTGAGGTCAGGGTTTATTTCAGTTACAACCCTTAGGTCACAATCCATCATTGAAGGAAGAAGTTGGGGCAGGAACTCAAATATAGGAACATGGAGGAGTGCTCCTGACGGCTTGCCCAGCCTAATTTCTGTCTCATCTCAGAGACTCCCGTTCAGGGTTGACACCATCCAGGGTGAGCTAGGTTTTCCCACATCAATCATTAATTGGGGAAATGCCCACAGACTTGCCTAAGGCCAGTTTTATAGAGGCATTTCTCAAGAGTCCCTCTTCCCAGACATGTCCAGGTTTATGTCGATTTTTACAATAAACTAGCCAGGATAGTTGACCCTATGTTAATTTAATACACAAACATATCATTTCACAAGACTATATATAACCTTTCCCTCCTCCCCCTCTTTCTTCCTCCTCTTCTTCCTTCTCCCCTCCTCTTCATCCTCTTCTTCCTCCCCTTTTTTTGTTTATTTGAGGCAAAGTTTCACTGTGTAGCCCTAACTGTCCTGGAACTCGATCTGTAGACCAGGCTGGCCTTGAACTCACAGAGATCTGCCTGCCTCTGCCTCCTAAGTGCTGGGATTAAAGACGTGTGCCACCACTGCCCACTGCTTGGGCTTCACTATTCTTTTATTGATCATTCTGAAGATCTCATAATAATATCAGCATTAATCAGCATTACAATCTGAAACATTGCAACTTTAATATTTCAGTTTCTTTAAAACATCCAGTTTCTCTGAAGTATCATAGTCTCTAAATATCCAAAATCTTCCTCAAATTTTCTAACTCTCCCTTTCTGTAAAGTCAACTGGGGTTGGGGATTTAGCTCAGTGGTAAAGCACTTGTCTAGCAACCACAAGGCCCTGGGTTTAGTTCTCAGCTCTGAGAAAAAAAAGAAAAAGAAAAAAGATGGAAGAAGCAGGGCACAGTTAAAATCAAATCATTAAACTCAACACTCGTGGCTTTTCTGTCCCAAAGTTCCAAAGTCCTTCCACAGTCTCCCCCAAAACATGGTCAGGTTGTCACAGTAATACCCCGTGACCTAGTACCAATTCTGACTTACTTAACATTTCTATTGCTGTGGTAAACACCATAACCAAATGCAACTTGTCCAGGAAAGGGTTTATTTTATCTTATACCTTATAGTCTATCACCCAGGGAAATGAAGTCAGGAACTTAAGGCAGGAACTGAAGCAGAGGTCCTGGACTGCTTGCTGAATGCTGGCAGGAGAAATGGCTCAGTGAATCCCAAGGACCTGGATTCAACTTCTGACACTCACGTAGCAGCTTTCAGCTGTTTGTAACTCCAATTCCACAGTTACACATGCAGACAAATACCAATGCACATAAAAAGAAATAAATCATTTTTAAAAAGAAAAGAAAATTCCCCTACAGGGTTGTCTACAGGCCATCCTATTGGGGCCATTTTCTCAATGTAGAATCTCTTTATTGAAATGTCTCTAGCTTGTGTCAAGTTGACAGTAAACACGTGGAACACCCTGTGCAGCCCTGTGCCTGATGCTTTGGCTCTCCTCTATTCTGCAGTCTGAGAGCTATATAGAACACTGTTCAAAATACTCAGGTTTGCTTGTGTGTGCTTTGTTGAGAGTTTTTATCAGTAGGAACATGGGTTTACAATGAGATTGTGTAGTACCTGAAATAGATCCTTGAGTTTTATCCTTTTTTTTTTTTTTTTTTTTTTTTTGGTTTGGTTTTTTGAGACAGGGTTTCTCTGTATAGCCCTGGCTGTCCTGGAACTCATTCTGTAGACCAGGCTGGCCTCGAACTCAGAAATCCGCCTGCCTCTGCCTCCCAACTTTTTTTTTTTTTTTTTAAGATTTATTTTATTTATTATATGTAAGTACACTGTAGCTGTCTTCAGACACTCCAGAAGAGGGTGCCAGATCTCGTTACGGATGGTTGTGAGCCACCATGTGGATGCTGGGATTTGAACTTATCACCTTTGGAAGAGCAGTCGGGTGCTCTTACCCGCTGAGCCATCTCACAAGCCCCCCCTTTTTTTTTTAATGTATTAAAAAGCTATTATTGATGGACTGGCTTCTTTAGCATTATGAAATCTTTATCCCTGGTACTCTTTGTTCTAAAATGCTTCTCTGGCTACTTCAACTTTATTTTGTTTTGTTTTTGTTTTTGATTTTGTTTTTTGAGACAGGGTCTCTCTGTATAGCCCTGGTTGTTCTGGAATTCATGCTGTAGACCAGGCTGGCCTCAAACTCAGTAATCCTCCTGCCTCTGCCTCCCGAGTGCTGGGATTACAGGTGTGCGCCACCACACCCTGCTTCAACTTTATTTTGATTATTCATTATTTTTACTATGCTCTTGCTTTTGTGCTGTCTATATAAAGTAGTGTGTTGGGGGATTTTCTTATAACTCTGGCTGTCCTGGAACAGACTATGTAGACTAAGTTGAACTCACAGAGATCTATCTGCCTCCCTAAGTGCTGGGATTAAAGGTGTGTGCCAACATACCATGCTTTAAAGTATTTTTTTTTAAGATTTATTTATTTATTATATGTAAGTACACTGTAGCTGTCTTCCAACACACCAGAAGAGGGCATCAGATCTCATTACGGGTGCTTGTGAGTCACCATGTGCTTGCTGGGATTTGAACTCAAGCCCTTGGAAGAGCAGTCTTAACCGCTGAGCCATCTCTCCAGCCCTAAAGTATGTTTTTTTATAGATAGCTTTTAACTGGGTTTCTTCATGTAACCTGGTAATGTTAGTCTTTATTTGAAGTATTAAATTATTGACAGTGCAATTATTGCTATAATCAATTACTCCACCATCTTACTCATTTGTTCTCTAGGCCTTGCCTCTTTTTTTTTTTTTCATTTCAACTTTTGTCTTTATAAGGAATGAGTTATGTACGGGAGGGGGGTTTGAACACTTTATAGACAAGGAAAAAAACTGCGCTAGAGCCAACTTATTCATCATAATCATCTTTATCTTTGTCTTCTTTCCTCCTCTTCCTCTTCTACCTCATTCTCTTCATCCTCCTCTTCATCTTCATCTTCCTTCTTTTTCTTGCTCTTTTCAGCCTTGTAGGTCTTAGCTATCTTTATTCTTTTTTTTTAACACTTTTTTTGCCTCCTTTTGAGTTAAGAGGATAATTGTCTCTACTATTGTTTTACTAGGTGTAATTTATTGTTTTATTTTCTTAGTATTTGTTCTGAATACAATATACATCTTAATTTATGAACATCTACTTTCAAATATTTTTATCTATCTATTTATTTATTTAATTTGAATGAGTACACTGTAGCTGTCTTCAGACACACCAGAAGAGGGCATCGGATCCCATTACAGATGGTTGTGAACCACCATTTGGTTGCTGGGAATTGAACTCAGGACCTCTGGAAGAGCAGTCAGTGCACTTTAGCTGAGCCATCTCTCCAGCCTCCAAATATTTTATTTTTATGAGTATTTGTCATACCTCCATCCTTTGTATTATTGTTATTATTCATTTACTTTTCTTTTTTTTCCGAGACAGGGTTTCTCTGTATAGCCTTGGCTGGCCTGGAACTCACTCTGTAGACCAGGCTGGCCTCGAACTCAGAAATCCGTATTATTCATTTACTTTTATGTTACAAGTCTGTTACACTGTTAACTTTGTTTTTTGGCTGGGGTCAAACTCAGAGCCTGTGCAAGCCAGGTCATCACTGGGCTCTACCTCCAGCCTTGGCTACCTTGGTTCTCAGATTAGGTGTGTGCACTGAGCCAGGCTTCAATTTTTTAAAAAAAATATTTTATTAATTCTCATTAATATTGGTGTGTGTGTGTCTGTGTGCGCACGTGCGTATGGGTTTGGGGAGCACGTTCACACTGCTGTGTGCTTGTGGAGGCCAGAAGACAACTTTCTGGAGCAGGTTCGTTCTTACCTTCTACTGTGGGCTGTGAGGATCAAATCAGTCTGGCAGGCCGACTCAGCAAGTGCTTTATACCTGCTGAGTCATTTCACTGGCCCAAAACCAATGACTTTTTTGTTGTTTATTTTTCTAGACAGGGTCTCATTATATAGCTCTGACTGTCCTGGAACTCATTATGTAGAACAGGCTTGCCTCAAACTCACAGAGATTCACTGGCTTCTGCCTCCCAAGTGCACCGCTGCCCCTGGCTCTTCCCCCTGGCCTCAAACTGAGAGATCTGCCTGCCTCAGCCTTCTGAGTGCTGGAATTAAAGGCATGCACCACCACTACCACCCTAGAACTAATTTAGTCTCCTTCCTAGAACTGGCCTTTGTGTTCTCTTCTAAAAGCCACAAAATTCAGGGAAGTCTGTTTTTGTTTTTGTTTTTTTTTTTCCTGGTTGGAGGAAAGTTGAATTGTTCTAACCCCAGTGTGAAGAGAGTTGTTCATTTACCTTACCCCCTGGTGAGAGTTCTTTTCTTGGATTGCTGTTCAGTTTGAATTGAAGGTGACCTGGAGCCTGCTTGTGTTTAGCACCCTCTTGTGTGCTTAGCCCCACAAATTTAGCTGTTTTGGCCTACTTGGTTCATGTGGCCTCCCTGAGCCATTCTTTAGAAGTCACCCAGGCAGAGATCTGCCTACGAGCTGTAGGGCTCATCTTTCTTGTTTCCTTGTCTAGGGATCAGTTAATAGCTGCCCATTGTCTCATGTCTGGAAGAGTTGTTTCTGTTTTATGTTCAGTTTCCTATTATTTATAGTAAGAGGTTGACTATGGAGCACTTGAGGACATTCAGCTTATGTGTCCTATAAAGCATTATGTAGTATTTAGGGAAAATAATTAAAAAATAATTTAGCTATTATTGACTTCAAAAGAAACATGACAAGTTTAAAAAAAAAACAAAATGAGAAAACCATGTCAATGGAATTCCATATTATAGAAAAAATTTACAGTTCTCAGTAGTAAATATTGTCAAGTAGTTTTTAGCTCTTTTTCTGGTCTGATTGAGAGAGTTAGTGTATACACCACACTGGCCTTCCTTGTTTACAGTGATCCTCCTGCCTTCACTTCTTGACTGCATGCATTACCACACTCTACTTATGCTTTGTGTCCATGGGTAGAAAAAAGTCTCCTTTGCACACAAAAGTGTTCTTTATGAAGAAGAGTGATAAATTATACTCTTAAAATTTAGAGCCTTTTGCAGTGCTTGGTGGAATTGTTAGCAAGGAAGAAAGGGTTGTGATCTGGGCTAGGTATGGTGGCCCAGCCCTAGAGAGGTGGGAATGGGAGACCCAGGAGTTGAAGGCCAGCTGCAGTTACACAGTGAGTTCTATGTGAGGGTGTTGTAAGACAGACACCTAAAAACCAAATAATTAAAGAATAAAATGAAGTATTCGAAAGACCCTTAAATAAAGAAAATTTTCATTATAGAGAAGCTTTGAATGTTAAAAGAGACTTTGGATGTTTTAAAGAGACTGAACTTTTAAATTAAAGACTAGGGTTTTTTTTGTTGTTGTTGTTTTTTCGAGACAGGGTTTCTCTGTATAGCCTTGGCTGTCCTGGAACTCACTTTGTAGACCAGGCTAGCCTCGAACTCAGAAATCCGCGACTAGAGCTTTTTTAATTTTAATTTTTTTATTCCTGAGACACAGTTTCTGTGTATAGCCCTGGCTGTCCTGGAGCTCACTCACTCTGTAGACCAGGGTGGTGTCAGACTTAGAGATTGAACACGTAAGCCTCCAGGTCCAGCTAACTGTGAACTTTTAAAAGTTAGAATGTTTTAGATTGTGATGTTGATATTAATATGGAGTCTTGGAGATGATCTAAAAAGGAAAGGTTGTGGCCTTAGTAAGTTATCTATTTGTGTGACATGTTGATAAGGGGCCAACTGTCCTGACTAGTAACTTTGGAAAAATAAATTAGAACTATGCAGAAGTCTTTTCACACTCATTCCATCGGCAGAAATGCATTTCTTCTCACAGGTCCCAGGCTGGCTGCCTAGCCGCTGATGATTCCTGAATGGTGGGATTATGAGTATGCCCCACCGCGCCTGTTTATGTGGTCCTGGGGATCAAACTCAGGGTTCCTGCGTGCTAGGCAAGCACTCTACTGATTATACTTCCTCCTCAGACCCTAAGAAGATTTTTTTCTTTAGGAGTATAGGTTGTAACAAATCTTATAGCTTGGCTGGACATTGTTTCGTGAGGCTAAAATGTACTTATCTTTAAATCCTCAGCCTAGTTTTCATCTCTGAATATACAACAGGAGACATGTATAGAAACATTTATAGCAGCATTGTTCACATTGCTAGCTTGATTCAGAAACAGCCCAAATGTCAACAATGAGAAAAGAAATAAAACACAATGACCATAGGGTTGATGAGATGGCCAGGCAAGTACAGGCCATCTAGCCAGAAAACCTGACTTTTCCTGGGACCCACACAATAGAAAGAGTTGACTCCCCCAAGTTGTCCCCAGACCACCTTTGAAATGACTGTAGAACTAGGTAGTATGAGCTACATGTATGTCAGTCAAGTCATGCTATTCTATAATAAACCATAGGTTTTCTTTTCCTTCCTTATTAGCTTGCTTGTTCATTCATTGAGAAACTTTTGCCTTTCTGGAAAATCTAGTAATTGCCTTTGAAGGTATTTAGATGTTAAAGAAACTGGTAAAAATGAGATCATACCTCCTCAAAAGGAGTAGTTCTCTTATACATAGAACTTTTGCCATGTTTATTAAAATGGCTGTGAACATTTTTTGTGTAGTGCATAGAAATAGACCTAGCCACTATGTACCTGACTTTAGATGTCTATGAATTCTTTGTTCTTCTTTCTCACCAGGTATACAATGTTTACATGGCTGGGAGGCAGCTGTGTTCTAAGCGGTACCGGGAGTTTGCCATACTGCACCAAAACCTGAAGAGAGAGTTTGCCAACTTTACATTTCCTCGACTTCCAGGAAAGTGGCCATTCTCATTATCAGAACAACAGTTGGATGCCCGGCGTCGCGGGTTGGAAGAATATCTAGAAAAGGGTAAGCTAGGCTTCATTTCTTAGCAGGTAAAGGCACTTGCCACCAAAGCTAATGACCTGAGGTAGAAGAGAAGCAACTCACACAGGCTGTCCTATCACCACCGTTTATTTGCATGGTGAGTGTGTGCCCTACCCAAACACGTGAATAAATAAGTTAAAAATGTTCAAAAGGGGGGCTGGTGAGATGGCTCAACGGGTAAGAGCACCCGACTGCTCTTCCGAAGGTGATAAGTTCAAATCCCAGCAACCACATGGTGGCTCACAACCATCCGTAACGAGATCTGGCTCCCTCTTCTGGAGTGTCTGAGGACAGCTTCAGTGTATATATAATATACATATAATAATAAAATAAAATAAAATAAAAAAAAAAGAAAAATGTTCAAAAGGGCTGGGCAGGGTGGCACACGCCTTTAATCCCAGCAATCGGGAGGCAGAGGCAGGCGGATTTCTGAGTTTGAGGCCAGCCTGGTCTACAAAGTGAGTTCCAGCACAGCCAGGGCTATACAGAGAAACCCTATCTTGAAAAACCAAAAAAAAAAAAAAAAAATGTTCAAAAGGCTAGCCAGTTCATTAAACTTTACTATGCTGAATGGGTATAAATTCTAATTCCTAAATTGCATAGCTATGTTTCCTAAACATCAGTAGTGCAAGGAAATCATGTTCTTGATAAGAAGTGTTGAATGATCTGGGCCCCGAAGGCAAGGCTGAAATGTTCACTATGGTGATAATACCCCGCTTTGCTAGCTTGCAGAGAACTTCATAACAGAAAAATGAAGTTGTTGGTGGCCCTTCATGGTCTTATATTTATAGGGTTGTATTTACCTATAAATACATTACTATGGTGCATTGATCATTCTTGGTTCAATGGGGTGTCCTGTATAAAAATTCTTTATTCCTTCTACAGCTGTTCCCGTATAGGTTTGTTTTATCTGTTGACAATCTAAAGTCACCTTGTTCTCAATAGGGAGAATTAATAAAGCTTCCAAATGATAATTTAGGATTTTATGGATGTAGTACTGCAATATTTGTTTCTCTAGAAAGGTAAAGAAATGACACAGATCTGAGAAAGGTGATCCTGTGGTTGTGAGAAGACACTGGCCTGACTGTATTATAGCTATATCGTTTGCTAATAGTGTATCTTAATTACATTTCTATTGCTTTGAAGAGACACTATAACCAAGGCAGCTTATAAAAGAAAGCATTTAATTGGGGGCTTGCTACAGTTTGAGAGGGTGAGTCTATGACCATCATGATGTCAGGAATACAGTTGCAGGCAGGCCAGCAGCTGAACAGGCAGGGTTCTGGAGCCCATAGTTGAGAGCTTCCATCTCATCCGCAAGAGAAACTGAACCTGGTGTAAGTTGTAGAAATCCCAAAACCCACCCTCAGTGTCACACTTCCTTCAACAAGGCCACATACCCCAGTCCTCACCAGACAGTTTCAACAACTGGAACTGAAACATTCAAACACATGAGCCTGTGGGAGCCATTCTCACTCAGATCACCACACTATGTAATAGGGTGTTTTTAGAATATTAGTTTAAAAGAATAACTGTGTAAAAACTAATTGACAGAATTCAATTAAAACAAACAAAAACCCAACTAACATTGGCAGTGAACTTTCTTCCTGAAGAGCTGCTTCCTGAAAGTAGTGGAACCCCCTGTTTTTACCTTTTCCTAAAGTAAACTGGCTCCTTGAATACACCATAGGGATGTTAGGTAGAGTACTTTAAAAATGCAGTCAAATTGTCAATGTAATTTACCATCCTTGGGGTGGAGAGCTACCCTAGATTAGATAACCAGTTACTTAGTTACCTGCTTCCCTCCTCTTCTTCGTTTGTTCTTACTTTCCCCGTGTCTTGCTCTCTGTGTCCCTCTGTCTTCTGTCTGTTTGTATCTTTATATTTCCTTTTATTGTACTGTTCTGTACCATATTTAGATGAATTTTGCCAGGCCTTACGATTTGTATCCTAAGGATACACATATCAGGTTATAGTTGCCTGCTGCTGATTTAAATTGTTCTGTGTTCACTCCCATCCTCACTCATATCCTGAGATGTCTCTGTATAGAACTGGCCGTCCTAGGACTCAATGTGTAGACCAGGCTGGCCTAGACCTTACAGAGATTACCTGTCTCTGCCTCCTGAGTGTGGCGATTAAAAGCACGAGCCACCACTGTAAGGCTTTGTCTCCTTTTTTTATACAAGGTTTTGCTGTATATAGCACAGGTTAGTCTAGAAGTCACTCTGAAGATCAAGCTGACCTTGAACTTGCAGCAAACTTTCTGCTTCAGTTTCTAAAGTATTAAAATTGCAGATAGGTATGACCATGATTTGCCCCGATGATTTAAATGGAAACTTTTTGATATATTCTTTATATTCCTGGTTTAGGGCCTGATGCTAGATACTATCTTTGTTTTCTATAGTGTGTTCAATCCGAGTCATTGGTGAGAGCGACATCATGCAGGAATTCCTGTCTGAATCTGATGAGGTAGGTGATGACTCCCTTCCCTGATCATTTCTCACTGAGCTTGTTTTGGGAAAAAATATAGATAATGTTTGTGGGATGAATTATAATCAACACTGTGAATGAGTAGATATCTCCCGTTTCCTTTCCGTGTGTATCTACCTTTAATACCTAGAGCCAGGTTCATCTTCTCTGTCATTTTGTTTTAATGAATTTTTTCTTAGTTATGCTATAAAATAATAACCTTCCTTCTGGTATTTTCAGTCACATATGTATGTGCAGATGCACATGTCACCATATTTTGCCTATGTTCCCTCCCCATGTTGTCCTTGTCACTTCCCTCTGGCCTTCTTCTCTGCTCCAAGGACTCCCTCCTGCTTTGGTCTTTCATTTATATTTATGCATTTAAGTTTAGAGTCTGCACAGGAGAGAAAAATGGGATGCAGTCTTTCTTTCTTTCTGTATTAACTCTCTTTTTTTCCCTTTCCCCTTTCATGTCCTGTACATGTGTTAAAATTAAATTTCAAGTATGAGAGAAAGCATGCTGTATTGTGTTTGAGTCTGGCTGATTTGGAATGTGATGATCTCCAGCTCCACTCGTTTTCCTTGTGAGCCTCCTGTTCTCCTCTCAGCTGGAGCTAGAAACACTCGCTTCTCTTCACTGTGCTGTCCCTCTGTGTGTCTACCTGTCACTCTCCCTTTTGTTTGCTATTTTTGAAGTTATTTTAAAGGTAATTTTTTTCATCTGGTGACAAATAGTGGTTATTCTGGACCTGCATGTTGGGAAATTGTAGTTTGTTTTCTTTCTTTCTTTCTTTCTTTCTTTCTTTCTTTCTTTCTTTCTTTCTTTCTTCCTTCCTTCCTTCCTTCCTTCCTTCCTTCCTTCCTTCCTTCCTTCTCTCTTTCTTTCTTTCTTTCTTTCTTATTTTTTTATTTTTGAGACAGGGTTTCTCTGTGTAGCCCTGGCTGTCCTGGAACGCACTCTGTAAACCAGGCTGGCCTCGAACTCAGAAATGACTGCCTCTGCCTCCTGAGTGCTAGGATCAAAGGCGTGCGTGCGCCACCACTCCCGGCTGTAAATTGTATTTCTTGAGATTCAAGTCTCTCTGTGTGTTTCTGAGGTACTGTTATTATTTCTACATTGTCTGACAGACCCTGATCACCAGTAAACATGATGACTTACTCTATAATGCTGTAAAGTTATGCACACGTGACACAGTGGCCGGCTGACCGCAGAGCCCCTAGGCACTGGGCTTAGGAGTCTCTTTGTGGGGACCTTCTTAATGGATATGTGGCAGGACTAATTGACAGTTCATTGCCATAATCCCGCTGCTGCGGGAAAAAGCTGGAGTCCTCTGCTCTCCCTTCCCTCTTCTCCCTTCCCCTCCTCCCCCTTTCTCCCCTGTCTTCTTCCCCCCCCTCTTCTTCTTTCCCCTCTCCTTTCTTCTCCCCTCCTCTTCTCCACTTCTCTTTGTTTTTCTGTCTCTAAACAAAAGCATGGCTCATCTTTCATGCTAAAGAAAAAACAAAATTTCATTCCTTTTAACAGCCATACTTCTCCATTCACAGCTAAGCTTCTTTTCTTTTTTTTTTTAAAGATTTATTTTATGTATATGAGTACACTGTAGCTGTACAGATGGTTGTGAGCCTTCATATGGTTGTTGGAAATTGAATTTAGGACTTTTGCTGGCTTTGGTTGACCCCACTCGACCCAATTCACTCTGGTCAACTCCGTTCGCCCAGTCCCCTGACTGCTCTGGCCCAAAGACGTATTTATTATAAGTACATTGTAGCTGACTTCAGACGCACCAGAAGAGGGTGTCAGATCTCATTATGAGTGTTTGTGAGCCACCATGTGGTTGCTGGGATTTGAACTCAGGACCTTCAGAAGAGCAGTCAGTGCTCTTAACCACGGAGCCATCTTACCAGTCCACACTAAGCTTCTTAAAGGATGTTCTATTTTACTGCCATTTCTCTACTTAAAAGTTTGAAACTTGGGGGCTGGTGAGATGGCTCAGCGGGTAAGAGCACCCGACTGTTCTTCCGAAGGTGATAAGTTCAAATCCCAGCAACCACATGGTAGCTCACAACCATCCTTAATGAGATCTGGCGCCCTCTTCTGGAATGCCTGAAGACAGCTACAGTGTACTTACATATAATAAATAAAATAAATCTAAAAAAAGTTTGAAACTTTTCCACAGTTTTCAGGATTCAGTTTGAACTCTTACATGCCCATCATGAGCTGGTCTCCATCTCTCTGATCTCATTCCCTACCACTGTTTGATATATTGTTAGTCCAGATATTTTGAAACTTTTATTTTCCATGTTGCTACAACTCAAACCTCAAAACTCATACATGCCAAGAAAAGGTTCTGCTAGTGTGCCACATCTCCAATTCTATGAAATACGTTCTATGTATATTCTGTACATTCAGTGCAGTGCATTACAACATGGTAGACAACTTGGGAAACAGTTGGTTCCTTCCTTCTACCATTTGGGTTTTAGGGACCAAACTCATCAAAGACATCAAGTTTAGTGCAGTGCCTTTATCAGCTGAGCTAACCTACTGGCCTTCTCATTGACCATGGAGTACTATTGATTTCCTTAATTCATTCTGTCCTTCTCTAACATTTATGACCTCTTTCAGGGAACTTCCCTGACTTCATTCCATGCCTGTCCTTCCCTTCACTAATCCTTTACAGCATGTCAAAGGTCACTCCTCTCTGGCTACCAGTCTGGGCCTCTGTACTTTTCAGCAGTCTTTATCAGCTCCCCTTGCAATCCCTTATGCCCTGCTCTGTTTGCCTTGGGAATGGAATCTATTCTTTGTTACTTTGACTTTTCTCATTCACTGGTGTGCAGAGGCAGCTTCTAATCTGCCATTTTCCTGGCCTACTTCTTTGAAGTCTTTCCTGATGACTCAAGTCATCAACTTTTCATCCTAGAAAGAACTTCTGCAGTTAATATAACTTAGTCATCATTTTATTGCCATCTCATTTCTAATTTTTATACATATAATCAGTTTGTCACTTTATATTTTTAGCTTACAAGAGTGTGTGAGCTACCAGTAGGTAAGAGCTAAATCTTGATTATCTTTATATTCCCAGTGCCTTACCACAGCATCACCCATGGTGGAGGTGCTTAATAAATGTTAACTGGCTAGAAGGCTGAGTATGTAATACTATTATCCAGCAATTATTCTTTATGTATATACCTTGCTTTCCCTGACTAGATTATAGGTTTCTTGTAGATAAGGGTATAAAGTATAGTAGTACCCTCTCTTTGTCCATGGTTTTTTACTTTCTACAGTTTGTTACCTCTTGTCAGCTATGGTCTAAACATATAAAATACAGTATTTTAGAAATAAACACTATGTAAACTTCAAATTGTGTGGTATTCTGAGTACCACAGTAAAGCTTTATGTCCATTCCATGCTGTCTCATTTGGGACCTCAATGGTCTGTCCAGTATGTCTACTCTGTATCTGCTACCTCTCTGGTAGTCACCTAGGAATTTAGCCAGTCATCAGACTCTCTGCACTAGCATCACTTCCTGGCTGTATTCAAGTAACTCTTAACCCCTCAAAGCAAGAGAGTGGTTTTCTTAGCAACACATAGACCCAAGAGAGCCATAGAGCACTTGCCTTGCAACAGTAAGAAAAAGAATTCTGATAAGATTGCTGAGGTCTGAGGGGATGTCTCTTCTGTCAATGAAATTATGGACAAGAAAAAATAAATTTACGCTGGTTTTGCTGAAGCACCTTAAACTGAAAAAGTTACAGCCACAGTACATGACAATTGCTTAGTGCAGGTGGGAACAGCGTGCATTAAGGGTTTCAGTGCTAACGATGTTTCCTGGCATCTCCTGGATCTTAGAACACTATCCCCGTGGGGACTGCTTAGTGTGCTTTTAAGCAAAGAGTAGAAATGTCTTTAATGGTCAGTGAGAATGAATTTATTCCTAGGTGATTATTTTTCAGTAATAAAAATTAGAAGATCAAAATCTATTAGAAGTTGGGTATGGTGGTTCATTCCTATAATCCCAGCATTCTAGAGACCAAGGGAGAAAGATGGATGGCCTTCAGTTCATGGTGTGTACCTTGGCTTCAAGGCAAAACTGTATCTCAAAAAAAACAAACAAAAAACACCAAAAAGACAAAAGATAAACTATTAGAAAAATATGTTGAGGCTAAAAAGGGTTCAGCAGTTTAGGAGCATTTGCTGCTCATGTAGAAGATCTGGGTTCAATTCCAGCAAGTGAATGGCAGCTCCCAGCTAATCTGCCCAAGGTCTTCCTGACCTCTGTGAGTACTGGGAACACACATGGTACACACACACACACACACACACACACACAGAGGCAGGCAGCACTCAAACACATAAAATAAACCTAAAAAATTAAAAAAAAAGAAATATGTATTATCCTCAAAAGCAATGAGGGTTGTGTTGGGTTTTGTGTGTGTGTGTGTGTGTGTGTGTGTGTGTGTGGTGCTAGAGCCCTAAAAATTCTAGGCAAGTGTTCTTACACTGAGCAATATCCCCAACTCTAAGTGTTTATTTTTAATTAAGTAGAGTAAGGATTGTATAGTCTTAGCTAGAATATTGGGCATGACAATTTACATCTCAAAGTCTCATCTATTATATGTTTTGAAGATGGTCTGATCATATCAAGGTTCAGAAAGGACATCAGCATGTGCCTTCAGCCTATCTAAACTGCCTAATTATCCAATCAGTGTTGAGACATCTTCCGTTTCCTGTTTCTTACTCCTTTGTAAGTTCTAAATGGAGTGACAAGAGTGAACCGAAATCTCATCTGGGCTTCACCTAGACTGTTTCACCTAGACAGGATTCTATTTTTGAAGTGGCAACGTATCTGTTCATCTTAGACAATAACTTCTACAATCTAAATCCAGCTTTATGAGTTGTAAATATATTAACTTTTAAGACTTCATTTTTTCTCATTTTAATAGAATTTACTTTCTGTCTCTTATGTTAAATATTATTTAGCTAGCATGTAGCAAGGAGAATGAAGATTTACTACAATTCTTTCTTTCTCTTCCTTTAGAATTACAATGGTGTGTCTGATGTCGAACTGAGAGTAGCATTACCGGATGGAACAACGGTTACTGTCAGAGTTAAAAAGAACAGTACTACAGACCAAGTGTATCAGGTAAAGCCAACTTACATTGGATATGAAACTAAGAAACAAATTAAATGAGTTAATACATACAAAATGTGCAGAGTACACTTACTAATTCATGTTACTACTGTGAAGTTAACTTTGTCCTTCTTAAAAGAAAGGTGTATGAGAACTTGTGTGCTTGTAATCTAAGTACTTGGGAGGATAAGGCAAGAATTCTGCAAGTACTAGAATATTCAGGAGTATAAAACAAAACCTAGTTGTTGTTTTTTTAAGTGCAGTAAATACCCCAGAGTGCAATGGTTATAATTAACTGTTCTTCCTCTTTTGTTGTTGTTGTTGTTATAAACAAACAAACAAACAAACAAAAAACCCCACTTTTTAAAAGTTTGTGTGTGTGCATTTGTGTGTGCATTTGTGGAAACTGGGGGTTACATTGATGTCTTCCTAAACATTGAGTGCCCTCTATCTATCACTCTGGCTTACTCCTTTGAGACAGAATCTCTAGATTGGTGGCCAGCACACTCCAGCAATCCCCTTGGTTTCACCCCCAGTAATGCTGGGATTACAATCTTGAGTGCATATAGGTTTGTGCTCACCTTTTTATTTTCGTTGCTGGCGGGGCAGGGAGCAGGTTTCAAACTCAGATTCTCATGCTTGTTAGCAAGTGTTCTCACCCACTAAGCCATCTTTCTAGTCCCTTATAAAAGAAAAAACCTGTGTGTGTGTGTGTGTGTGTGTGTGTGTGTGTGTGTGTGTGTATGTGTGTTGCATGTATATATGCCTGTGGAGGCATACCTGTATGTTCAGAAGTACATGCATGTATGCATGCATGTGGAAGCCAGAGGTTGACACTAGGTGTCTTCCTAGATTGCTTCCGCACCTTACAGACTAAGGCAAGGACTTTTGCTAAACTGGAACTGGTGATTTGGCTAGTGTTTCTAGCCAATTTGAGCTCGGGACTCCTTGTCTCTGCCTCCTTGTGGCTTAGATTACAGGTAGTCCTTATAGCTCCCAGCATTTATGTGGGCACTAGAGATCTGAACTGCACTGCAAGTGTTTTTCCCACAAAGCTATTTTTTCCATCCCTGTAAAATACTTTTTAAAACATATATAAAATCAGAATAGAATCAAATCATAAATTTCCCTATATACTTTTTTTTATTATGTGAGCTATAGAACCCAGGGACATGGCATGCTGTGAAAGTACTCTACACCCCATTCCTTCAACAGTCATACTTAGTGACAGTCAAGATCCTGCCACACGTACACCATGTATCCTCTTTTCCTTTCCCTCTAAGGTTTTTGTTTTTTTAAGCAAGCACCATGGTAGATCTGTATATACTTCAGCATACATCTAAAATATGTATTCTTTATTCAACGCCAGTATCAAATCTTTAAAAAAGCACTACTTCATTTAACTACATAGTTAGAAATTTTCAGTTATCAAAATGATTTTTAGAGTTGATTTGTTAATTCTGGATCTAAACAGGTCTTCCATGCAGTTTTGTTTCACTTACTATAAGCAGTCTGCTTTCCCTGCGTTGTGTGGACGCTGTGGATGCTGTCATTCTGAGTTTACCTTCTTTTTTTTCTTGTAGGTCGCTTATCATGTCCTTCTAGTTCCCTGCATTTTCTATGAATAGAAACTTGCTCTAGAGGCTTTATTATATCCAAGTTCTGTTTTTAATATAAAATACAAATACTTCATAATATATTGTTTCTCAGAGGGCACTCTACAGTCTGTAGTTGTGATAATGTGATTCATTAGTTGTTTGGTGGTGGTTACCTGATCTCTTCACTACACAGGGTTTGTGCATCGATAATTGTGGCCTTAATCAACAGTTCGTAAAAGCTGCAAAGTGCTGGATTTCAGTTCTCACTCCCTTTTATTTTTTTTTCCTTACACAGCTATAATTCTATAAGTAACTTTCCCTAGAAAAATAACAAAGAAAAGCTGTTTGTACAAGAGAAAGGATAAACATTTAATTATTTCCTTTATAGATAGCTTTCAGGGAAAGAATTGATGCCTTAGTTGATTCTAGGGTTGTCCATGGCAACAATTGTTAGTATTTTTAGTTACAGGTAAATTTCTAATTAAAATGTGATTTAATCAATAAAATGTTATTATCTCTTTGATGCTCAAATGGTTTCATCTTTGGTCAAAAGAAGTTCCTGCATGTCTGTTTCTGTATACTTCTGATGTCATCCATTAGCTTATATAGGCATTTTAGAATAACAGTGTATCTTGAGCTTTTCTTTAAACATTTCCTGCCCTGTATCTAGAATAGCCCTTCACCAATTAGTCTTAGTTCCTTTGTGAGAAATGACATTCAAGATCAGATCTACATGTCATCCAATTGCTGCTTACAGGCCTTTGATATAAATTTGATCAAGACGTTCAGGGTGACAGATGGATTTCTGTTATCAGTGCTTATACAAAGTGCTCCTTTGTAGCAAATGAGAAAATGTACTCTTCATTTGATCACGTATTGTATACCATGGCAGTCGACATATGTAGTATTCCAGTTATCTTTGAAATTTTATAGTAGTGGAATAATTACAAAAAGTATGTTTTTATAGTTTTCAAATGTTCTATTCTCTACTTTTGTCAGTGTTTCTTTAGAAAGACCTAGGGTATTTTGTTGTCTAGTTTTTTACATGTATGTGTACCTATGAATATGTATATAAATGCATGCACTTATCTGGAAAGGTCAGAGAGGGCATTGGGTACCATGAAACTAGAGCTCAGTGCAGGTGCCGGGAACTAAGCTGATGTCCTCAGTGAGAGCAGTGAGTGTTCCATCTACTGGGCTTTCTCTGCAGCCTAACCTAGGCTGCTGTAATACTTTCCCTTCTCCCATCTCATTCTGTGTCTTGTGTCTAGAAACCATTTTGTAAGTCCTGAGAGTATTCCAGTTTTGATCCAGTGCAGTTTAGAATAGTGATTTAAAATACTTATAATTTTCAGTTCCTATACAACATCAGATGAATTGAGGCTGGATATGTGAACAGATACAGGAAGAAGTGATACAATCGTATTTGGTTCAGTCTTCCAATGACTTTTACCTATTTAGTGAATGCCTTGCTTATATTAGTAGTGCATTTAAAAAACTGATTTTGTTACTAAAATCTGCTTTGTGCTTTTTTCTTTTTGTTATGCGTATGAAATTTCAATTTTGATTTATTTGCACATGAAGTCCTTAGTTTCCAGAGAACAATAATTGGTTCTTGTTTAATATGCTGCTTATCAACATTTTGTCACTTTCATGAAGATATTAGTGATTGTAATTCTTAAGAAAGAGAGATGTACAGTGTCCCCAATTTAAAACCTAGATCATCTGAAAAATATCTGACTAGAATTAATAATGCTTTAATCTCAAGAATCCAGCACAGAAATGCACAGATCTGGTTCCAGGTGCTAGGAGGCTAAGGCAGAAGACCACTTGAGTCTAGGTGTTCAAGGCCAGTAGCTAACATTGTGAGATTCTATCTCTAAAATAAACACAAATCAAAGGTTGAGGGGTCTGGAGAGATGGCTTAGCAGCCACAGTGCTGGCTTCTCTTCAGAGGACCTGGGTTTGATTCCCAGCACTCACATGGCTGTTTATAACTGTCCAGAACTGCATTCTTTGAAGATCTGCATCTTCTGGCTTTCATGGGCAACAGTTATACAGACATGCAGGCAAAACACTCATACACATAAAATAAAAATAATTAAATAATCAAAGGTTGAGATCTTGTATGTTAATAGCCTATAGTAAACGTAAGCTGATTACGTGAAACTAGGTTTCAGAGACTTTGTTCTCAGGTATGAGGTGACTTAGTGGGTAAAGGCGTTTTCCTCTACGCCTGACAACCTGATTCTTGCAAGTTCTTCTCTGATTTCCATATAAGCTCACCCTCCCCCATACACACACACACATATTCAAAAATTGAATATTTTAAAAAAATTGTTGTTTTATGATTGTCTTATCAAGTATATTTTTTAAGTGATATAAAAGACCTTTGTTGGGGCTGCAGTGATAACTCAGTTCTAAGCGATCCTTTGTCTTTTTCTGGTCTCTGGGTATCCAAATATATACGGCATCATTCACACCAACACACACATGCACATTAGTAAAAATATATTTAAAAATTACCTTTGTGGAATTAATTCATATTTGAGAAAGGAAGTTTGACACTAAGGAGGAACTATTATTAACTTGTATCAAAGAGATAGGTGCTCACATAGAGAGAGGACAGCTATATTTGAGTTTCTGCACCTGTGTGTATATGTGCACCTTAAGGATACCTGTGGGCCATGGTAGTTTTATGAAGCTAGGATGGATGTAGTGTCTCCTTTTCCCCTTCTCATGCATATACCTGCCTCCATAGCATTGTCTGATCTTACTTTTCCTGAAATAATTGTATCCTGTTTAAACTTCAGGCTATTGCAGCAAAGGTTGGCATGGACAGTACAACAGTGAATTACTTTGCCTTATTTGAAGTGATCAATCATTCCTTTGGTAAGTGCCAATAGCTGTTACTATTTTGTTTGGGGGTGTTTTAGTCTAATATTCTTGGACAAAAACTGCTGAAAGGAGAGCCAACTTATTAATACTGCCTTTAGCAAGCAGACTGGGTAGATCTTATAAAGGATTTCTGATCAATATTCATCCATTCCTTCCTTCGTCGGTATATAGCAGCTTTGAATCCAATGGAACCAGCCATCTTACTATTATTTTTCTTCCCAATTCTCAGTAGCCTAATACACAGATATAAATTGTGTTGTAAAGAATTGGTAATGACCTTATTCTTTCCAAGCTTTCTGTAAATGAGAAAAATTGAGTCTGTCTTTTGCAGTGTTGTAAAGCCAAGTAAGCTTCGAGAACAATTAGGAGAGCTAGTGTAGAAATTAGAAGCTAGGCATGGTGGCACGTTGTAATCCCAGCCCACAGTGGAGCCAGGCTGCTCAGAAGTTACTCAGTAGACACCTGGAGTGTGACAGATGCCTTAGGATTTGGGGAGTGAGTGGATGAGACGTACCTTTTAATTCTGTATGAATGAATACAGTACACTGAGAATGGCCATAGGAGGTCCAAATGGCCCATAATTGGGTAAGAGAAGAGGCTGCTCTGAAGATGTTTGGTGGACCTAGCATGGCAATGTAACAGGTCGAACATTTTAACTGAACTTGGAGTTGGCACTCTCTGCAGTCATGTTATCTAAAGGACCAGTTATCTAAGCAACAGACTGCACTCATTTCCTTTACTGGCTAGACTAATAAATAGTTAGAAAGAGTGGATTTAGCTGGGCATTTGGTTGTTTTCTGCTCCTGAGGTAGAGTTACTTGATGAATTTGAGCTGGTACTCTAATTAATGACAACCTACCATTATTGGTCTCCTGTGTACAGTTTCTACTAGGGACACTCCTATACATCGTTCCACTCAGCATTCTTTGTTTTGTCTTCTTCAGTACGTAAGCTGGCACCTAACGAATTTCCTCATAAACTCTACGTCCAGAACTATACATCAGCTGTGCCAGGCACCTGCCTGACCATTCGCAAGTGGCTCTTTACAACAGAAGAAGAAGTCCTCTTAAATGACAATGACCTTGCTGTTACGTACTTCTTTCATCAGGTGGGTGAATAAGTCTTCTTGCTAAAAGCTAGGTTCCTTCTTGTATATAGATAGTAGTTGGACAGTTCAGTGTGAATCCTTGGGTCCAAGTAGTACATAGAGTATGGTCCATCCCGTTTCTTTTTTTTTTTTTTTTTTTTTTAAGATTTATTTTATTTTATTATATGTAAGTACACAGTAGCTGTCCTCAGACACTCCAGAAGAGGGAGCCAGATCTCGTTACGGATGGTTGTGAGCCACCATGTGGTTGCTGGGATTTGAACTTATCACCTTCGGAAGAGCAGTCGGGTGCTCTTACCTGTTGAGCCATCTCACCAGCCCCTCCATCCCGTTTCATAAGTCATAAATGTTAGAGCTGTGCCAGAGTTTTGAAAAAGTTCATATTTTTAATCAACAAAATGAGCCTATGGTTATGTATATGTTTAGAATTTCTAAAGCAGTACTCTACTGTATGGGCCTGGGAAAAGCAGAATGTCTGGTTTTTGCTTCATTCTTACACCACAGTCAATGCAGAGACTTCTGTGATGTCAAAGGGTATAGGAATTTGTCTCCACCAGCAAGTATGTGATTCTTCAGTGGATACCACTCTGATACATCATTAAATGTTATGCAGTTCTGACACTATCTGCCTGGAAATATCCAATCCCACAGATCAAGGGCTAAATTCCTCAAACTGCTCCCATTTTAGACCTGGTTTCAAGTCCTCTGAAACTGGTAAGCTGTTTGCTGCAGATCGAATTTCTATGAACACACACACAGCTGGTTTAAATAATTTGCTTACACTGCTCACAGAGCTCAGGAAATTTGATACTTATGAGATATTTTCAAGAACATGAATAAGCAAGAAATGCAGTTATGTATAGTGAGCCCAAAAAGGTCTAGAGCATAGGAGCTTCCATCCTGGAAAAGTTAGGAGTACACTGCACTCCTGCAGGTAGATGAATTCTCATGTTCGATGTCCTGCAAACTAGCCATGATAAGTGGTCCAGGAGCTTCATCTTTTGGGTTTTGGGGTGTGTGTGTGTGTGTCTTATCTGTTTGCCTGTCTTTCTGTGTGTGTGTGTGTTATATGTATGTGGCACATGCATTTAAATGTGCCAGTGTGCATGCCAATATATGCATATGCTGAGGCCAGAGCAGAACATCAAGTGCCTTACTTAGTCATCCTCTGTGTTTGTCTTGAGATGGGATCTTTCACTGAACCAGAAGCTCACCTTTTAGGCTATGTTGATTAGCCAGTGATCTCTCTGAATCTGCCTGCCTCCTCCCCATGATGCCAGTGCCCCTCTCACCGTTTTGTGTTGTATAGGATTACTGATGGGTTTGTCTTCTGGGCCTTCTCTTTATAGAATTAGATACACAGTCTACCCACTCTAGCACTGCAATTTCCCTGAGCCTTAAAATCCTCATCAACTCTGAGCCAAGGATCTTCAGCGTCTTTTCTTTAGGCCATCTTTTGGCAAATGCTTCAGCCAACCAGTCAGACTTTTGATTCTGAGTTAAACCTTTGAACTGCATGAGCTCTGAGTAGAGACATAGAGTCTCTACTCAGAGAGTATGTATAAACTCAGCCTGATCAATCTAGTTTTATGTTTCTTCTACCTTACTCAACACCCTTAAAATCCATTTCAATTCATATTCTTAAGATTTCTGTTTGAATGCATTAGCAAACTCATTAAGCCCTTTAGTGGTATGGTGTACTCCTTGACCACACCTTTGATCTCCCTGCCTAGCCTTAAGTCTAGTTATGGGTCTAGAGGCAACTGATGATGGTCCCTGAGGGACATCAGGATTGGCTTGCCTGGTGTCTCCTTCGAGAGAAATCACAGCTGCTTCAGCATACAATGAACAATTAATTCCTCTTGGCAAAGGTGGAGAGGGCAATACTTCAGGGGTTAAGGGTCCATCCTCTGCTAAGAGTAGGGAGGTTACTTCCTCATATGAGTTAAACCCCTGAGGATCTGAGGGTTCAAAGTTCTCAGCTTTGGGTCCTCCCACAATCTTCATCCTAAGTGAGAAGACCCCATTCCTGCCGATCGGTGTTTTCTCTCTCTCTCTCTCTCTCTCTTTTTTTTTTTCTCTCGAGACAGGGTTTCTCTGTATAGCCCTGGCTGTCCTGGAACTCACTTTGTAGACCAGGCTGGCCTCGAACTCAGAAATCCGCCTGCCTCCGCCTCCCGATGGCTGTTTTTTGTTTTTGTATTTATTATTATATCTAAGTACACTGTAGCTGTCTTCAGATGCACCAGAAGAGGGCGTCAGATCTCATTACAGATAGTTGTGAGCCACCATGTGGTTGCTGGGATTTGAACTGAAATTTTGAGCAGTCAGTGCTCTTAACCGCTGAGCCACCTCTCCAGCCCCAGTCAGTGTTCTTAAACACTGGTGCCCTCTTGGGCTGGGACTTGAGTAGACTACTGTAAATTAGCCAACCTCAAAATAAGAGCTTGGGTTTGATTATCTGCCGCTTGAGCTCAGTGGCTGCTGAAGAGAAGATTCTCATCCAGGGCACACTTAGAAACGTTTAGACCAAGTGGTTCTCAACTTTCCTAATGCTCCGATCCTTTAGTATAATTCTCAGCCATAAAATTATTTCACTGCTACCTCATAACTGTACCTCATTTTGGCACTGTTATAATGTAATGTAGATAATCTGTGTTTTCCAAAGGGAATCCCAACCCACAGGTTGAGAACCACTGCTTTAGACAGTTCATGTGAACCTAGAACTGGCTAAATTTTTCTTTGAGCTCATGCTTTTCCATTGTCAGTTTATCAAGAGCTCCTAGGAGAAAGCAGCCAGCACTGTTATTTTTTTTCTTTATCCACAGATTGCCATCCGATTCCTTGCTGCCATCACACGTTTCCAGCTTTTAGTGCTCTCCACATACCAGGGATGTTTTTAGTAACTGAGTGTCAGTGAATTGTAAAGCCTACACCAGAAGCTTCAAAAATTCATGCCTATCTGGGTGACAGTGGCACGCCTTTAATCCCAGCACTCAGAGGCAGAGGCAGGTGGATCTCTTAGTTTGAGGCTGTCCAGGGCTACACAGAGAAACACTGATTCGAAAAACCAAACAAACAAAAGGCAGAAAGAAAAATCATCCTTCTAATTCTTTCTCTCAAGAACTACTCCTGGTTTTACACTCTGTGCTAGTTAGGGTTCTTCCGAGACACAGGATCCTTGTGCACACTCGTGACACTCGTGTACCTGCTTGTGTGTGTTGATTAGACTGCCTTACAGGCTGTCACCTGATAGAAAGTTCATGAATACAGTAGCTGTTCAGTACATGCAAGTGTGCTCCACTGTTGGGTTTTAGTTGATTCCATATGTCAAGTTGACAACCAAGATTAGCCATCACACTGATATAGAACTCAGTGTGTAGTCCTGGCATTGACCTCTGTATCTACTTACATTACAGATGTGCCATCATGCCTGGCTCAGAATCATGTATCGTGCTCTGGATTTATTTTCCTTTCTTATGTTGAGCTCTGTGTGGAAATTTTGTCTTTTCTGAACTGGCAAATTGTTTGCATGATTAAATAGATAACTTCTAACCTGTTGTTCTCTTTTTGAACTCTGGTTCTCATATGAAGTTTCTTTGTTCTGTCCTTCATAACAGTTCCTTGTGGTTATTCTTATCCTCCCCCCCCCCTCGCCCCCACAGTCTCATGTAAAACAGGCTAGTCTTAAACTCTCCATGTAATTGAGGATGACCCTGGAACCCTGACCATCCTACTGTGAGCTCTGAAGTGCTAGGATCGTGTTGTTCAGAAGTGTTAAGCTGGCTTACCTTGTCGTGCAGCAGGTCTTCAGAACCCTTTTGATGTTGAGATTCATGCACATTAAACAGCAGTGCCTTGCTTCCCTCCCTACCATCTTCTACAAACACCATTGCAGTAACTTACTTGTATAGTGGAATTCTATAGCTGACTAATATTATGTTGCTCCTACCACTTGGCTGAATAGTGCTACTATGAACATGTGCAGATGTTCATTTGAAATCCCCTTTTTTCCCAATATGCTTAGAATTGAGGTTGCTGAATCCTGCTTGTAATTCTGTCTCCAATTTGTGTGTGATGTGTGCTTGTGTTCATGTGTATATGGACTGTGTGCACCCATGCTTGTGTGCGTGGAAGGCCAGAGTCTGAAGTCTCACATCTTTCTCCATCATTACCACTGTCCCTTTGTTTTGAGACTGGGACTGTCATTGAACTTGGAGGTCACCGATGTGGCTACATTGGCTGTCCAGCAAGCTCCTGGGGATGGGATCCAGGCTCAGTCCATATGTTGTTTTCAGAGCAAACATTTGAAGCACCATTGTTATTGTTGTTTGTGGTTATATTTTATATTTCTACTAATAGTATTCAAGTCTCAGATTATTATTTTTTTTTTTGGTTTATGTGTTTTGAGAAAAGGTATTAAATTTCTCTTTTATTAGTTATAGTTATTTTGTACCCTGTTTTAATGATGGGGAATCTAATACATTTCATTCTTCTAAGATGTCATAAATTATAAGATGCACCATTTTTTTGTTTTAAAAAAGAAAATTTACAGGTAAAAGCTAGCACATCACTCGCTGTGCGATACACCCCAGTCTTAGAGATTATGAAGTAATGTGTCTCTTAGAATTGGTGAGCTATTACCTAATGATGGTAATGAGTCTTTTTATTGAAAGTTAATAAGGTAAAGATTGTTGGTAGTTTATTTTAAAATTCTAGCTAAATCTGACAGATTATACATGAGCTAATGCTGCTCCATCCTTAAACTCATGAGACTGTAAAAGGAAACCTTTAAGGAAAAGAGGACAGGACAGAAGATGAGACTGTTAGCAGTTTTTTAAAACAATTGAATGAATCTAGAAGAATTTGGGTGTTTGATTTTTGTGAAAGATTTGATGACAAAATTGGTAGTCAGGTGGTTATGGTGGCATATTCCTTTGATTTCAGCGCTCAGGAGGCAGAGGCCTCTCTGAGTTCAAGGCCAACCTGGTATACGAATCAAGTTCCAGGACAGCCAAGGCTACACAGAGAAACAAAAAACAAACAGAAAAGGTTATTGTTTGCAGTTAATTGACAAGAATTGGAAAGTTAGAAATAGAAGCATGAAGAATAAACCTCACAGATGATATCTTTAAATTATTAAAGGAAACCAGTAAAGGAGGGGTTTGAACATTGTTTGCATACTTACAAAGTACTATTGATTAAATATTCTAGAAATATTTTCTATGTGTATATATGTGTGTGTGTGTGTGTGTGTGTGTGTGTGTGTGTGTGTGTGTGTGTGTGTGTTTATGAATTTATGTGTATGCAGGTACCTGTGGAGGCCAGAGGATGTCAAATCCTCTGGAACTGGAGTTACAGGTAGTTGTGAGTTTCTAAGATCTCAATCTTGAAGCTATCCTCTAAAGGAACAATAAGTACTCTGGCCTGCTAAGCCATCTCTCTAGCCCCTGAATAAACTTTATTTATTTATCTTTTTTTTTTTTAATTGAGAAGCTAGAAGAGTTTCCATGCAAGCCTGCTGAGGTGTGGCATATGATGTAATCCCAGCTCTGCGGGCTGAAGCAAGAGAACAATAAGTTCAGGGCCAACCTGGACTACCATAGCAATACCTAACAAAAAGTAAAAATGTATTTGGATAGGGCTGGATATGAGGCTCAGGGTAGAGTTAGAGTGTTTGCCCAGTGTTCACGAGGCCTCTGGGTTCAATCCCCAGTATAGGAGGAAGAAATTATCAGTAAGCATAACATGTAGAATTTCGTAAGGATGATCATAAAAACTTTGATTGCAAGAGATAATTTCATAAAACTTTATCACTACAAAAAAATTGCTAATTTCTGTCTTTTTTTTTGTAGTCATCTTTATGTGTGGCTGTTTGCCAAACTGAGATGACTTAGGTGACTTTGAAGTGGACATTGGCAGGAGATAGAGCTAGGCCCTGATCGTTCTTGCCTTTAATTTTGAACTCAGTCTCTTTTCTAGGACTCTAGAAAACCAGGTGTGGTGACACACATGCCTGTATTCACAGAACTCAAGTTTGAGTCAGGAGGATCGTGAGGTCCTGAGCAGTCTAGTCTGCATTGGTCACACCAAATAGGCTTGAGTAAGGAACCGTCTATAAAGAAATAGTCAGAAGGTTAAAACAGTGGGAAATCATTTGTACCTTAATGTTACATCTATGATCTTACTCTATTCCTTCCTCATCATGATGTGTGTGTGTGTGTGTGTGTGTGTGTGTGTGTGTGTGTATGGAGATAGATAGATAGATAGGATGAGCATACTTCTTATTTTAGCCACACACTTAAGCTCATTACCATAAGTCAGAAAGGTTTCATTTAAATTCAGCAGATCTAGTTCCTGTTCCCTGTCTTCATCTGAGAGTTTCTCACTTACCTGCCTAGGGAGGTCTGTCTTAGGCTTCTCTGGTAACTATGGTTACAGCTGCTCCTGTTATAACTGCACATTGTACACTTTTTGCCGTACGTATGCTCTGTCTTATCATCGTTATTTTTAAAAGATAACATGCGCTCTTCTTGCTCTCTTGGTGGTTATCACATGGTTAATGTGCACTCCACAGAGAGTTCTCATGTGCCAGCATCCTTCAGTGCTAGTTATTCTAGTAAAGGCACCCATGGTGATAGTTCACTGTGATGATGATGGTGGTGGTGGTCCAGGTGAACAGGAGCTCTCCTAAAAATGCATGGGAATAACTTTTCTTTCTCTGTCTTTACTTTGTGATAGGCTGTTGATGATGTAAAGAAAGGTTACATTAAAGCAGAAGAGAAGTCTTACCAGTTACAGAAGCTATATGAACAAAGGAAGATGGTCATGGTAAGTTTGTGTCTCCATTACTGCTTAAATGTCCTGTTTTGTCTGTTTTTGAAAGATATCACAGCCTGGTCAGAGGCTTGATAAATTGAGAGGTGGAACATACTGACTTTGATGTAAAATCCTCGTGTTTCCCCATTACTACATAAAAAAATAAGATTATACATAGACATACAGGTTTTTTTTAGTAAGTTAATTTTTAGTAATTTATAAATTTTAGTAATAACCAAATAATATTTGTTTGAAAATGTGGTAAACAAAGCTGGAGGTGGTATCCAGAGTCCTAGTACTCTGGAGGTGGAAACAGGAAGGAAAGGCTGCCTTTGGCTGTGTAGTAAGCTTAAGGCCAGACCAACAGCAGTGACCATAAAACACACTATGGGCTGGAAGCTTGCTTGGCGGTTAAGAGCACTGTTGATATTCCCAGCACCTGTGTGGATGCTCTCAACTGTCTGTAATTCCAGTCTCAGGGAATCTGTTACCTCTTCTGGACTCTACGGGCACCAGGCACATACATGGTTTACATATGTACATACAGGCAAAACAGTCAATGCACATAAAATAAATTTTTAAAAAACCATTTAAAAACATTATAATCTATAAGAACTAGTATTTAGGTGTTTTTTGTTTTAAGTTTTAGTATTTATTTATCCTAGAACAGGTCTCAGCCAGGTCAGCCTGGAGCTTGGTATGTAGCCCAGGCTGGCCTCAAACTCTCTATGTTGCCTAGGCTGGCCTTGAACTTTACTTAAATATCCTATACCAGTCTCTCAAGGGGTAAGGTAACAAGAATAAGCCACCACATTCAGTTAGGTCTTTAGTTTAGTTGTGAGGTAGCAAACCCATTGCTTTCACACCTTGATCTTTCCTGTTTGTGTAGACAGTTACGCTCAGCAGTGCTTTGCATCGTATGATTTCCTAGACTGCTACTAGTTTCATGTGGCTACTTAAATCTAGATTTTAAATTATTAAAATTTATTCCTTTGGTTATAATGGCCACGTTTTAAGTGCTAAATAGCCATGTGAGGCCAGTGGCTGCCATGTGACAGTGCAGGTGCAGGTTTTCAGACTTGCAGGAAGTTCTGTCGGACAGTGCTGCCTAGGTGGTCTTCAAATGTTTTAAAGTAAGTTGTTACTTTGTACCAGCCATAAGTACAATGGTGGACAGTGTAAAAAAAAAAAGTATAACTAGTAAAATAATAATAATAAAAATAATACTGATAAAGAATATTTAAAAGATCTCAGTCATAAACACTTATAAATTTTTCTCTTGACAGATGACATATAGCTAAAATTTTTGCAGTGTTCCATGTGTATAATGAGTACACAGGTAATCATTCGGATATACTACTTGTATTATTTTTTACTTTATTTATACTTATTATCTATTTTAAATTAATTTAATTGGGCCAGATATGGTGGAATACACCTATAATCTCAGCCTGCAGGAAGCCAAGGCAAGAGGATCATTATTTAACACCAGACTGAGCTATCCAACAAGCCTGAGTTTGAGATCAACCTGGACATATAATGTGACCATGTCTCAACATCAGACACTACCCACCATATCCATACACATTAAGTTAGAAGGTGAATAGGGTCAGCATTGACCTTAGCCCATGCATAACTTTACATCTAGGAAGGATAGTTAGTCACTTTACTACACTACTTACATGATAAAAAAAAAAAAATCTCCTTCCCATAGAAAGTCACCAGGAACCAGGGAATTGTTTTACCACTATATACAAGCAGGCTGAAATAGAAAAATCAAAAATCTTTTGAGTATAATTAAATATTGGCAGAATCTTCCCACTTCCATCTCCCAGGTTCTGGTATGACAGATGTGTACCACCATGCCTAGCTTTAAATCTTTAGTTTTTACATACATCTTGTAAATATGTTAGAAAATAAAAATTCACCTTTTCCAATTTTGAATTTGTATAAATTTTCAATGTTTCTTTTCAAGCTTGGTACAAATTCAGTAATATAGCAATTGTATACTTAAAACTGAGAAGTAATACCAGCCTGAGAGTTTCCAAAGACCTAGGTCCCAATTAAGATTACATCTGGCTTCTCATCAAGGACTTGGATGCCCTCAGTCTCCACTCAGATTATTTTTAGAACTTAGGCCAGTAAGAACTCTCTTGAAGATTTTTTTTTTGCTTTCAGGGTGATATCTTGACTCCAAGGACAAGAAGAGAAAATTCATTCTGTGCTGGTTCTGTTGTAGAATGTTTATGAAGTGTTAGCCTCATTTTACAAAGAAGTGGACCAAATACCAGACAAGAAGCAGCTTAAGGAAAGAAGGGTTTACCATGGTTTAGTAGTCTGAGGGGATACAGTTCATTGTGGTGGCAAGAGTAGGAGATGGCTGATCCAGCCCTGCTCCCACTGACCTACCTCTTCAGTGACGCTCCACCTTCTGATAGTTCCACAGACTTCCAAAAATAGTGTCAGCCAATTGGAAACCAAGTGTTCAAACAAAGGAGCCTATTTGAGACATTTTCCCTTCAAACCACAGTATCTGGGATCATGTGACTGGTCAGAGCAGAACTAGACTTTGGCATTAGAGCTCCAGTGCATGTTCCCCCTGAGTCAAGGGAGAGCAGGTTTCTGTTCCTTCCACATGGCAGTGGAAAAGGTCCCAGGAATAATAACTTTCTTGATACCACAGAGCATTCAGGATACACAGTGGTCCACATCTCTTCTGATCAATTTTTCTAATCTTTGTCTTCATGTGAAGGCTGCTTTTAAACAAATCTATATAGAAAGTTGGGCACAAATGGGTAAAACCGTGTTATATTGGTGCTCAAGAGGCAGAGACAGAGACCGCAAGATTAAGGCTAGCCTGATGTATTTAGCCTGATCCAGGCCAACTTACTGAGCTATACAATAAGATCTTACCCTCCCCCCACAAACAAATCTGTATAGTAAAAGGCCCTCTTAGGAATATGGCAGATATGTTTGTCAGAACAGCAGAATCTGTCCCAAACAAGATAATTCTCAGTACATTTCTTTTATGCTAGTCATTATTTGTTAAATACCTTGAGCAGAAGTAATCTTCAGGTTGTGTGACACCTACCTACATTACAGATTTTTGAGTACCACGAGTCCCAGGCATTGTTGAAGAGTTTTTGCACGTTCCATTGCACCTGCCTTTTGCCACACTTACCTGTGTGTGGCAGGGTTTGTTCTTCTGCTCGTAGCCGTGGAGCAGGAGTAAATTGTACCATGTCTACTTGTATAGGAAGGGCAATAAAAAGGGAAGAGATAGTATAGCGTGGTGGTGAGAGAGTGAGAAAATAAGAGCGAGGCTTTGAATTCTGACGGCTCTCTGAGCTCACCCCACTCTGCTCTTGAATTCTGACAGCTCTCTGAGCTCACCCCGCTCTGCTCTTGCCACCCTTCTGTGCTTTCCCATCTTGTAAGTTATTATTTTACTGAAGGAAAAAAATATGAAGGGGTCAGGGTGTGACCCCTGCCCCTGTGGAGCAGCAACCCCAGAAGCGGTGGCAGTGTTGAAGCATGATTCACCAGTAGCAGAGCCACGGACTGCCATGTGTCTTTCCTCTTCTTTCTTACTGGTGTCATTCCTTCTGTCTGGGTAAGAGAGGTAGCAACTGTCTGGTTCTCAGTTTGGAATTCCCACCCATCTACTACTTTTCTGCACATAGCAGCAGCGATTTTGAAGCCTATGTCTTATTTCTGAGGCAGCCTTTGAAAGAACGCCAGCTCAGAGACCATGAATCTTTGTATTCCCTTCCATATCTCTTTGCTACTGTTTTTACGCTCTACCCAAGTGTCTTCTATTCTTTGCTCAACTTGGACTTATAGGTTAGAGAGCAGCTGCAGCAGTAGAGGAGTGGGACAAAGCTGAGTGACCTCAGTGTTTGAAGTGTCTCTGGATTCATCTTGTGAGGGCCGCATAGATGACTTGATATGAGTCCACATGGTCTTTAAGGAGGCACATTGTCAGGAGCCTGGAGAGATGGCTCAGTGGTTAAGAGCACTGTCTGTTCTTCTCAAGGTCTGGAGTTCAATTCCCAGCAACCACATGGTGGCTCATGGCCATCTATAATGGAATCTTCTGGCATGCAGGCACACACACACACACACACACACACA